>JBDJHY010181184.1:0-12081 GCA_039654485.1 Withania somnifera
TAAGGTTAAGGTTCTAAAACAGGTAATTTGAGATAAATCTCGACCGAGTTGCCAGGGATCCGAACTATCGGTCCCAGTAAGTCATAAATGACTTGGGGAAGCTACTGAAATACTCTAATATGCAAGATACTGTATACTTATCATAGATGACCCTAAGGGTCATTACATCGAACTGTTAGAGATTTAAGTTTGAGCACTAGAGGAATGGTAGAGTATCTCATAGGATATCTATTACTTCATGGAAATGGTAACGGATCACCATGGACTTTACAGTACAACTACCTAAGATTGTGGTTGGCTTTAACTCTATTTGGGTGATTGTGGATCATTTTGACTAAATCTTCCTATTTTGTTCTAGTAAAGGTTCATTATATGACTGATAAGTTAGCAGAGATTTACTTTAGCCAGATTGTTTGGTTTAATGGAGTTCCAGTATCTATCATCTACAACCATGGTTCGTTTTTCACTTTGCACTTCAGGCGAGCTTCACAACATGGTTTGGGTACTTAATTTAATATGAGAGCAACTTTTCATCCTCAGGATGATGGCTAGTCCGAGAGGATGATTCATATTTTGGAGGATATGTTACAATTATGTGTTATCGATTTTGGAGGCTGTTGGGACAAACATTTATTGTTGGCAAAGTTTTCCTATAATAAAATTTATCACTCCAGTATTCATATGTTTCCTTTCGAGGCTTTATATTGTAGTATTTATAGATCTTTGATTTCTTGGTCCGATGTAATTGAGGTGAGAGCCCTTGATACAGATCTAATTTGGGATATTATGAATTTGAGTCATTCAATGTCAATTATTCATAGCCTAGAGTAGAAAAAAAATTTATACAGATAGACTTATTCAAGAAATAGAGATTATGAGAGGTCATCGTGTTTTGTTAAATGTATCACCCATGAAGGGTGTAATGAGTTTAGGGAAGAAGGCCAAGATCAACACTAGGTTTATTGGTCTATTTGAGATTCTGAGACAACATCGGGAAGGTGGCTTATGAGTTAGCCTTTCCACTTAGTTTGACAGTGGTGTATGCTACTTTTCGTGCTTCAAAAATACATTCTTGACGATTATCATGCGAATCACTATGATTCTGTGACTTTGTATTTGTAATTTACTTATGAGAAGGATCATGTGGCTATTCTAGACATGCGGTTCAGGGAGTTGAGGACTAAGAAAATTGCTTCGGTAAAAATTTTAGTGAAAGCATTGCCCAATTTTAGAGGCTATGTGGGAGATTGATTCAGATATGCATGCCAAATATCCATAGCTTTTTGAGTCTTTAGACGCTTTATAGTCCTTTAATTTTTAGGAAGAACCTGGTTTTAGTTGTGGATGACATAATAACTCTGAAAGTTATTTTTGGCATTTTTTTGTTAAATTATCTTTTTACCCTTACTGATATTTATCCCGAGTCATATTTGTTTAGCCTATGGGGTTAGTTTGAAATCAAAGCTAAACGTTGCAAGTTTTGAGAAATTTTTAATTTTGGAAGCCTTTAATTTAAAATAGTTGACTTCACTCAACATTTGGAGTCTCAGGTCTACGAATGGAATTTTGTTAGTTCCATCAGCTCATAAATGCAACAATTGGTTAGGATGGCCTTTTTTCAGTTTTAATCTTTTCATGGTGATTTTATCTCATTTGATGAGATGAAGTTAAGTTTCAAGACCAAAGTTTAATTTTGGTCAATATTTGATAATCAGATGCTCATATTTCAATTTTATTAATTTCTTTCGATTTGAGAGGTCATTATTTGTCTGGGATAAGGTTTGAAATATCTTTCAAAGGTTATGAGGGAAATTTCATATTTTTTACCAACAATTCTATTTTTAGTAACCTTGGAAGGTATTGTGTCAAAAAGACCTCATATTCGAATTTTGATGGTTCCATTGAGTCTATAACGTTGAATTTTTTAGGGTAGCATATATAGTTTGTATGCACAAGATTCTAAATGGTTTTTAAGGGTTAATTTGGAGACTTGAATTTTCATGCATTATAGTTGTTGGTGCGGGCCAAATTTCTTCATAGCAATCGCGTGAATTTATTCACTATCGAGTAAAGGAAAAATGGATCATGTTGTGATCGCACAACTATGACACATTGACCTTCCTGATTGTGTAAGGTAGTGTCACAATCACATAACTATGAAACCCATACCATCACAATCGTGTGAATAATAGACCGTGATTCCATAGGCATACCTAAACTAGTGGCCTGGGACTTAAAATCCCTGATACGTTACTTTCACCCCATTACGTAAAAGAGCTCATTTGGTGTAATTCTAAAGATAATTTTTTATGTAAAACATTTTGGTAAGTTTCTTAATAATTGAATCTATGTTACCCATTAATTATTTTACAATCAAATTTGGTTATTTCAAGATATAAATTTTGGGTACTTTTTTATAAAACTTGAAATTGTATATTTGGATTTAGAGAGTCAATTTTTACTCTATTTTTAATGAAACTTCATACTTGTAATCCCTGGTACATGAAAAATGTGAATGTCAACAAAAAATTTAGAATTACTCCTGACCCTCAATTTTTACTATTTTTAGGCCGATTTTGGATTCAATTTTAAAAATATCAATATGACTATCAAAGTTAGTATTTTCAAATACATAGGTCTTATTTGAATAGATTTTACAAAATCTAACGCTCAATGTAAGGGAAGATATTGGCATGAGTTGATTTCTTCATTTAAGGAAAGGGGGGATTTGGCTTTATTACTAAATGTAATAGGCTATTATATGTTTAGTTATTTTCATTTCGAGTAATGGGGATTATTTTTGGGTCTATGTGAATGATGTTATGAGTATTCACTCGGGCACTAGAGTAAAGCATGTGAGGTGAAAATAAAAAAATAAAAATAATGTTATTGGATTGATTTAGTTATCCTATATTGAATTAAGTTGTTGCATAGTAATCATGACACCCAAATAGGGTTTTACGCACTTGATTTTATTGATTGATGATTATGCTCGTGCGTGAGCCTGACTTGGATTATTTGATATTATAATTGATATATTTCCCATATGCGGGACTGTTTGATTTATTTACTTTCGCTATATCATATTTATCTTTAATTATGGTAATTTAATTATTGTTGGATCTCGGGACTTTATTTAGATACATTGATGATATGAAAGCAAAAGTCGGGTCCTGTACCAACATTACCGTGAGGTGAGAATATTGATGATATGAAAGAAATAGTCGAGGTTCGTTCCATCATTTCTATGGTGTTGGAATATTAATGATATAAAAGTAATGGTTGATGTTATTACCAGTATTGCTATGATATTATGATTGTATTGGATGCCACATTCTAGAACTAGTATTTGATTGGTGATGAAATGACTCCTAGTTATGATAAATTCCATGGTTTGATGACATTAAGATGAGATAGGTAATATAGTTATGTTAATAATAAGGAAGGGTTAAGAGCCTCTAATGCCTATAAATAGAAACTTCTTTCTCTATTTGGAATTTGTGTATAGATTATTGTGGGTTATTCTTTCAGCCCATCCGACAAGTCTATTTCTTGGCAACATCATATGTACCCTTCCTATTGCGAGTAGACTTGTGAGTTGGAAACTAATATGGTTTTAAAGGACTCTTTCTCGAGTAAGTAGATAATTAGTGGGATTTTCCCATGAGTTGTGGCTTAAATCGTGAAGGAGGATCTACACTTTAATAGACTAGTAATGTATATATCATGATGATGTATTAGTTCATTATATGATTCTTATACCTTGGCTTAACATTAAGAATCCTTCCCACAAGTCTATTTCTTGTCAGCTTCTGATGTATCCTTCCTATAGCATGGGGACTTGTGTTTTTAGGACTGAGTGGTGCGCTAAATAATGGTATGGTCTAGTTATGTTTTATTTTTATGCATTTTTATGAGATTTTATGTATTTTTTTTTGAGTTATGGAATTGGAGGTTGTCAAGTACTTTTAGAATCTATCCCATAAGTCAATTTCTCGGTAGCGTCAGATGTACCCTTCCTATCGTGGATGGACTTTTGTGTTTGGGACTGACATGGATGTAGACTTAAGTAGAGTCCTTTTAAACTATCCCATTCCTTTTAGAATCTTGTCCATTCATCCATTATTCGGTTTCTTCCAAGGTACCCTTTTTACTACAGGTGGACTCATGATTGGGATTGAGATGAGTCATGATGGACTCCCTTTCCAAGTTTATTGTACAATTGGTGGGAATTTCCCATGAGTTGTAAGTTTAATCGAGTAGGGAGGCCTATGTTTTGAATATTCCAAGGGATATTTATAAACATTTTATTGATTTTATTGTTATTGATGAGATGCTTGATGGGGAAATATTGATATGATGATAGTTTGTGAGATTGTGTTGGTATTTCATTATATGATTCTATATTTTATTTTTGTTTTTTATGAGTAGTTATCTTTATTATTGTAATTATGGGTATTTTTATTATAAACTATTGGCTATGATATTTCCTATGGCTTGGTTCCATAGAAGGATTGTGGTCAAGATGTCAGGTTAGTAGTGCTCGTCATTACTTTCTTTTATGGCCTACCAGGGATACTTATTGAGTACCTATTGTTTATTTTTGATATTCACTTCCTTTCTTTTCTACATTTATATAGATTTTGATGTCGGAGAAACTTGATTTGTCTTATCCCAGATCACAATCCAAGGCAAATTATCAAGAATTCCAAAGGAGCTTTTTGTAGTTTGAAATGCACTGTGGACTTTCACTATCTTATGTCTTTACTTCTGTTTTCTTTATATTTGGAGACATTGAGTCCTTTATTGTATCAGTCTTATATTTAGCTATTTAGAGGCTTGTACACTATGACTTCAGGTAACTACCCACCTCAAGTATAGTGCAACATTGGGCCATCCTCCACAAGTACAGTGTGAAATTATGTCATCTACCTTAATTAGCATGGCATCAAGTCAAGTACAAGAAGATAAATTATCCTAGGGACCTACACATCCTTTTGGAGGATTAACACTTAACCTTTCATAGGACCTGCACATCCCTCCGATGGATCAATACTTTTTCTTCTGTTGGATATCTACATCCCTCCGCTAGATCAACACTTGTCCTTCCACTAGACCTATGCACCCCACTAACAGATGTTTTGGATTTGATTCCTTTGTGACAATTGAAGTGCACTAAACATCATAGTAATGCAATGTCACCCTATTCTTGAGGTGTATGGACCGATTGTCACACTGTATTTAACTTGATGTAATATTATACTTGAGGTACACAACTAGAATATCGCATTTTACTTGACTCAAAGTAATGTTGTACTTGAGGTGGACTACTTTCGATGTACTTAAGATAGGAGAATACATTATCTTGATTTGATGTCTTAATATGTCTAATTTTTCATATACCTACATTCAAGGAAAATGATTAGTAGACATAGTGTTATTTTTGTCTAGCAACCAAAGTCCAGATTCTAGGAAGGATTTAAACGATACACATGGTATATAGAGATTATTTCATTTTTGATACATCGTCAATTTTTTCAAATGGATATATGAGTAAATATCCCTTTATATATGAGTAAATATTGGTCCTGTTTGGGAGAATATATGATAATGCCTTCACATGCTCCATGTTTGTTATGACTTGATGGGGATCATTTCCTCCATCTTTAGTATCTTAATAGTCTCTCTTTAACTTATTGTTTTGACCTTATAAAGTATTTGTGTTGCTCTGATATCCTAAGGCTTGTTGAGTATTTGAAAAGTAAGGTCATTGTTTCTTTCTCCTTATGGATTTAAATGAACTTTCCTGTATCAATGAAAATGGTCAGTTCTTAGAGTCCCTTCTGCCTTCACTCTTTATAGGCTTTCTACATTATTTACATCAGATATTTATTGAGGAAAATGTCCTTCTTCTCATCTATCTTCATACCTATTTATGTGAATAGCCTGCATCTATAGAAAATTTTTAGTTCTTTTAAACTGATTCATGTCAACTTCATTCAATTGTATGCTCCTTTTTACAATCTTTCTAAACTCCTTTCTTCAAACGATTTTCTTGATGGTTTGAGTCAGATGGATAAGACAAGACATCTAAGTTATATAGAAAGTACATTTAGCAAATATTTAATAAAAAATGTTTAAAGTAATTAAGGGGGGATCATTTTTGTTTTGTCATGTCATGCTTATCCCCAAATGAATGTCTTTGGTTCAAGTCACTAATGCATTTTAGAACTACTAGTGAATTCCTGAGTATCTTCTAGACTCGTATCTAGGGAATTTCTAAGGATACCCTTTGAACCTTGTAAAATATAGGAATTCTCAAAGTTAACTCTAAACTTCGATATTGTTGATGAAATTTTTTTGAGGTCCTCCTTAAAATTTCTATCCCATTTAGGTGTTTTGGTCAATTCATGCATTGCTGATGGAAGACTTTGACATATTGTAGAATTTTTTAGATTATTCTCAAAATTCTGTCCTATTTGCGATCTTTGACTAAATCTTCTATCTCTTAGAACTTTTGAATTTCATTCAAAAATTCTGCCCTAATTCTATTGCTGGGGATTTTGACGAAACATTTATGGATCCTACGTATCATGTTGAGGTAGGAATCATGTCAAACATAGCTCCAAAAATCTAAGGGGAAAATAATATAAAGACTAAAGATATGACCAAAGAAAACAAAGGTCGCCTATATATCCCTTCTTTGAGAAAAGTTTATCATGTAGTTCAACATGGAAAAGAAAATATTATGAAATTCCTAAGGGTTAATTAAATCCGTTATTGGTCACATACCTATCATCTTTGGAATTCATGCCAAACATAGTTCTGGTATACAAGAGGGAAGTATTTAAACAATGACATACAAGCAAATATGTAATTATAGGGAAAGAAAATAAAGAAAGACATTTCCCTAGATGTAGTATCTCTTAGCAACTTCTGAGTTGATTGATTTTGTCATCGATCTTTGATAGGATTGGAGCACCTTGTGAACCATCTGCGATGCTTGAAAATTTGATATGAACTTACGTGGGACTTATGGCAATTTCATCTTTGTGCACAATGTATCCGTTTAGTCTAGTCATATCACCATGAGACCAATAGAAAAGACGCAGATGCTTTGTTTGAGAAGATGAATAAGTTCTTTCTTCTGATCCTCTCTCAGATGAACACTAACTCTTGTTCCTTTGATCTGGTTGTCATTTCCTAAATTATTTTACTAGAATTTTTCCAAGTTAGGATTTTCCTAACTTTTAAATTATTTCAAACCTATGTGTAGCTGCTCTGAAGTTATAGTATATTCATCCTTTTCCTTAGGTTCTGTTGGAAATTGACATAACAAAACATTAGTAGGTTTTAAAATTTGTTTACCAAAATAAAAAATAAATAAGGTTAGATAAAAATAACATTATATAAGAGAGTAAAACAACATGTAGGCAGTTTTTATTTTGTAATAAGGAGAGGTCTTCATTGATTTGAAAAAACACCTACAAACTTTTGGCTCAAGGAATTGTATGGGTACAAGCTTGTGCTGTTTGGAAATCAAAAACTACAAATGAGAATTTAATTATAAATGGTGGCTCACCGGCCTCGGTCAGACCACCACTAATTTTTTGGAAAAAGTAAATGTTTTTCTTTCCTACCCAAGTAATTAGGATGCCCTAAGTGGAAAACATTCCAATTGTTCAGCTGCTCTCTAGGTTCTGGCATGCAAATTATGGTTGCCTTGGTGACTTCCTAAAAGATTACATCACATTCCTTGGACAAGGATTTGACTCCCTCCCCAAGTATGTCGCTAATATCTTGAATATGCACAGGGGAAAATGGATAGAAATGTGGTATCGTCTTTGGAATCATTGTCTCATTGGCAAGTCATTCCTCATCGGTTTTGATCATATTGACCATGTCCCAATGATTATTCTTAATAGTAGGAGCAAATTTTTGAAGGAATATCACTTTTTGATCCATCAAGTCTTGGATCTTATACTTGAGGTTGATGCAATCCTTTTAGTGTATCTGTATCCTCTAGAATGGTAAGAACAGTGCAATTTTTCCTTAATAGAATGGGGGTTCATATTCATAAGCTTTGACAAAATAGTTTGGATTTATTCTGACTCTTTGAGCCTCTCAAGTAATTATGTTTGACTTTCGGTTAGAGGGGTGAAAATTATATAAGGTTTTTTCTCCAAGCTCTGATTAATCGGTTTATGTCAGTTAGGTCTTCTCAATCTTCTTGTTGTTCACCAAATATTCAACCGCTACATAATATACCTTTGCTGCTTGAGGATGTACCTTTTTTCTATTCAGGATTGGTAAGGGGTATTGAGTAGAGAAACTGTTTTGATATTGAACTTGATAAGTGGGTGAGGGTGGTGGCTAGTATTTAGATTGATAGATTTTCTACCCTTGTAGATTTGGCAAAAAAGGGACCGGTGTTTGGAAATTTTGTTGGCAATTTTGGTATGTTTTTGAAGGAGTTTGGTAATTTGAGGAGGATTTTGATAATTTGGTTGATGATTGGGTTGAATAAGGTAGGGATTTTGGAGAGATAGAGGTTCGGATTTGATGGAGGGTTTTTTAAATGGAACTCGAGATGTTTTGCAAATGCAAAAACACTATTGATAAAGGGTAAGGGTACTAGTGAGTTAAGAGGGACTTGCAACGGGGGCCAATTTTCACCAGATATAGGAACAATTACTTCTACGACCATATTTATTAGACCTCTTATCTTTTTAACCTCACCTGTTATTTCAGCAACTTATTCCACTAGTTTTGTAATCAATTCATTTTTCTTGGTAATATTCCTCATGGTCACATTAGTTGAGTCAATATTTTGACTAGATTGATCAAGTTTTCATCTACGGTATCCTAAAGAATTATACCTTTTCCTAGGTCACGATTAGGGGATGATTTTTTGTTTTCCTTTGGTCCCATGACATAAGGATGTTCTTCTATTTCTAACTGATGTAGATTTATTTTTTATACCTATTATAGAAGAATAACTCAACTATTGACAAGCTAGATGTTAGTTGTACAAATCAAGGAAAGATATTCTTTAAAGCAACCACACAAGTATTGCTCTTCTCATCAGTGAATCAATTCTTTAGTATAAAAGAAGGAACGGAAAAGAATTTGGGCACTCCTTGAAGGGATATAAAGTCTTATAAAGATATTGTATTATCTAGAAGTATTTCCTACATATCCCACAAAGGAAATTCAATCCTTACGTATTTAAAGGAATAGATCTTGAATCTAGAAACTATATAAATAATATTTGGACTCTTTTTGAAAAGTTGGAAGACTTTTGAGTTATTTAGTCGGACCTTTCTTGAGAAACTTAGTAGACTTAAAGTTATTTGGCAGGAATTTTCTTGAGAAACTTGGAAGAATCAAAACCATTTGGTAGGACTTTTCTTGAGAAACTTGGAAAACTCAAAATCATTTGGTCGAACTTTCTATTTGTTTTAGGGATTGGAAATCAGAATTGACTGGTTCACCTTGATCAAACTGACACATACCACATAAAAAATAAATAACATACAATAAATAATTATATAATATGCATCCTAGTGGATGACCTTTATGATCCAAAGGTAGGCTTGGCATTTTTAAATATATATGTGTCGTATCTGATCATTCACATTTCCCCAAAACAAGATATATACATATAATTAACATTTCCCCAAAAAGGGATAGAAATAGAACCGATAATAATGGTTTTTTTAAATAAAAGTAAGATGATGCATAAACAAACACATGTAGGGTTAACAATAAAGCAAACTCGCACATGAATATTTCAAGAAAAAACGTACACATAAATAACAAACCTACAGAGGGACGACTACTACTAATATCTTAGATACATCCCTTCATTTTGGATATACAAATTTATTTTTGTCATATCTAAAGTAGTAACACAAACCTAAAAAAACTACATAAACAACTAGTTAAGGATCCTATTTTGGGATCAATGGTTTGAATCACCATACATACATCTTTCAGACATGTAGCACATAAGATATTCATGTTCCATTTGGATGGAAGCCCAATTATTTATAGGGTGGTACAACTAATATACCTTATACATCTCATGTATCAGGTCATCTTAGGTAAGCATGCCTAGTTCGAAAAGGATTGATTTTCACTCTATCCTAATTTACTAGAAAGAATTGATTTGACCAGAAATCCAAATTAGAATGTTTTGGGCGAAAACAATGAGTGATTGTTGATCAACTTTGAATCAACTACTTCACCTGACTATTTCAATTTGTTTTTTTAGTGAAGGACTATCTGGGAAACCCGTGTAACCACTTTATCCTAAATGTCTAATGAATTTCCAAGAGTTGTAGAATATGCCATGTTATGATAGTTTATAAATTGCATAAAGTAAACAAATAAATAATAAATAAAATTACTAATTATTGTGAAAGAATAGTTAGTCAAATAGGAGTTAGCAAAAACTTTAGTTAGAACCTAGTCTAAGTCCCTAGGGGAGTCGTCATCTCTAATTTACTCAATTTCAGAAAAGTTTTAGTGTTTTTTAAAATATTTTTTAATGACTTGTAAAAATTATTTCAATAATCTTAGTGACTTTTAAAAACAATTTAAGAAAAAATCAAGAGCGGACACTTAATTATTTAAGGAATATTAAGAAAACCTTTTGAAAAAAAATCTTAGATCTTAAAATAGGAAAAGACTTAGGATTTTAGAAATACTGAATAAGTGGTTCCTATTCAAACTCTTGAAATGTTGTTGAGGGACCAAGAATGTATGCTAACTTGCGGTTATCTATTCATTTTGAAAACAACTTATTTGACTAATTTAGGTTATAAAGGGGGGTTATTTTTTTCTTATCAAAATTCTATCTTGTTTTTTCATGAATTTTACTAAAAGAAAATAAGTCAAGTATGTGTTTGAGAAAAAGTAAAATAATTTCCAAATAATAAGTTCAACATGAAATATGGTTCTTTTGGGAAATCTTGACTAAGATAAAAAAAATTGAGGTTAGACCATATAAAGAAATAATGAATCTATGGAAATATAAGGAAGTACAATTTTGGGCTTTTAGGCCTATATTCAATATTTCCAGAATATTAATGGGTTTTGACCAATAAAAATCTATTTCTTCATGCTGACTTCGATCCAGCTCGAATTCGATTAGGGCTCGACTCAATAAGTGATGGGTATCAACACATCAAAATATAGGGAATGAGTCCCAGACTAACTAGAATAAGGTTCATACAAGAAGAAAAGAAAGGCTTACTGATAGATTAACAAAACAATTATATTAATCCGAAGGATAGAGCATCTGAATATAAGCAGATGATCCACTAGAATACAAAAGTCATGTACAAATTCCAAAATCGTATCATGTTACATATATTTTCATCACATACATGATCATAATTCAAAAAAAATCTAGAAGAATTGATGTAAGTCCATAATACGACCAAACCTACGGACTGTAGTAATCATACTATGGGTCCGTACAAGTGGACTTAGCATACCGAGTTTCATCCTCCCTAGTTCACAAGCCACAATATGCACTATGGTATGTATACCACAGAACATAATATCAATTGTATTGTCAAGCCTCTAAAGTGTCCAGTTTCTAGACTTTGAGATTATGGACAGAGGGTACGCATCGTAGTATGCATACTATGACTCATGTTGTCCTTCCTTGGTACCATTCTTTTTATCAGTCCCTAGGTCCAGATCATGGTCCAACCTATAGACCATGGTATCAATAACATGGACCGTACTATTTACTATGGTATTTTTTTGATAGTTTTTCATAATTTTTAAGAAAGGGAATCTTATTCAATTCATATTCTTTCCAATATTTATATTATGTTGTTTTGGCTTCTTCTAAGGGTACTATATGTACCACACTTATCCAAATTTCTTATTCTATGCTTGATCCCTCAAGAAACTCAAATTGTACTCTTAGTATGAGGCTAGGTCTCTTCATCTTCAAGTTCAAGAATTTGAATCCTCTTTAAGGTATGTAAGGATTTATTGAGAGATTTCTTTTACTCTCATGACCAAAATTATGTTTCATATTAAGGTTATATTAATCTCCAC
>JBDJHY010181191.1:0-12081 GCA_039654485.1 Withania somnifera
ATATTCTTGCAAACAACCCCAAGCCTACCTAAACCCCACTTTCTAAAAGCATGACCATCGACCTATGTAAACAAAGTTCAATTCCCAAATTCCCCACAACCCTACATATCACTACAAAGATCTCACTCCTTTGTGGTAACCCCAATCTTGAACCATGGAACTTGACAAATCTTATCATATGAATCTTGGCATATACCCTATCAACAACCAAGCCTAGAATTGTCCCAAACATATCATTGAAACCAATATCACAATCCTTTCTTTGATAATGTTGGTGTAAGAATTACATTGGAGGTGAGGAGTGTAAAAGATACAAAGGGTATGAGGGAAATGGTGTACAAAATAGAGTTGGAGGTAATTTTACGTACCTCAATTATCTAGTCCATTTAAATTTCAAAGCGATAAAATTTATGATTGTGGACATAAGGCAGAAGAGTGTCCTCATAAATGTTCAAAGGTGACCTTTCTGATGGACTTTGTGTTATCAATGTTACTACAAGAGAAGTAGTGGGCCTCAAATTTCCCAAATTCATAAGTCCCGTGAAAGTTTCTCCAAGGAGCAAACGGTCTCCAATGATTACAACCAAGGTGAAGGAACTTTGTATTGTGAGCTTCTAAGTAACAAATCTAACTCTTGCACTTTGTGGGACTTGGAAAATTATTATGACTAGTAGCCAACCAAGTTAGTGTCCTAGCCTATGTTTACACGAAATGATGAATCTTTTCCTTTTGTTAAGTAGAACGGTATCCTTGATATGGGTGTCAAAACACTACTTGATTCTTTTGATGATTGGATTGAACCATCTTACAAGGTCGATTTATATCCACCCAGTGTTGGTGCTTACACCTTAGATAATGGGACTTTATCTTATGATAAAAGGCGTGACAAGAGTGTTTTTATTGATAAGAATAACATGCATAAGATTTACTCATTGTCCTATTTCCTGAAATCCGTTAAGGATACGATCTTGAATGAAGATTATGATAACTATTATATTAGTGATCTTTAACTCTCACCTCTCAAAAATGATGATCCTACGAGTCACAATGATGTTGATTTGCTTTAATTCTTGAGGATGCCAATTAGTGATTGCCCTCAAAATGAATGTTTCCCTTTGTATGACACCTCACCCTTATTTGATGAAGACCCTTTTGAATTACTTGATTTATGTGATAATTTGAATTGTAATTCCTTTGATGTTTCTAGGGAAGTGTGTCAAAATGCATATACTTGTATTGTAGATTAAGGTAATATTCTTGTGACATACGCATAATCATGATGAATAGATTTATATTTTTGGAAATTCTAATGATTATTAAAGTGAGGACTCGTTAGATGAAGTTGATTCATGTGATACTCTTTTCTACCACCTATTTGCGTATGATGATACCGCTACTTGTGTGGTGTATCTCGTGTTAATAGGAAGTTTTTTGGGGTATATGAGTATCCTTTTGACTCTAGCATTGGTATGCTCTTCCCTTTTGACCTTAGTTATGGATTAAGTTATGAGTTGGTGCTTGGTCAACATGACAAACAAATACTTGGAGCTTTGATCAAGGATCATGGGACTAAAGGTAAAACTCTATCTCTTGATGATTTCGGATGTTTAGTTGAATTCTTTATGGAATTTTACCAAGGGAGGAGCCTTGAAGGTGAAAATCAATGGAGCAAACCATATTGGAAGTCGGTACGGTTATTGGTTTTACCATCTTATTTTCTTAAGGATGGTATGTACTCATGGCTTATGCTTATTCTTGAATTTCCAAGGGCGTTGAAAGTAATTTCTGTCCCTCTTGAACTTTGTTCTAACACTCATGTGATATCTTATAAATATTATTCATTGATACCTATTAAGATGTGCTATGAGTAGCTTTCGATAGTTCTTGAGTATGATTTGAGGTTACCCTTTCACTTTGACCCCGAGTTCTGTTTGGTAGTGACCCCATCTTTTGTCGAGGCTAGTGCATGGAGTAGGGCATTGATTTCTAATATGCTTATTTCTCATGCACTTAGCCATATAGGTGAGTTGTTTCCTGACTTGAGGGAAGGTGTGGGCTCCTTCAAAGATATGATTAATATGTACTTGCATGTTTTGTTCCCTAAATGCATTCAGTTATTATATTTACACTCTTGTCTACATCTAATGTGTAGCCAAGTGTCTCTTATTTTTCTTGAATATTTTTTCTTCTTTGGACATATTGATACTTGGATATACCACAATAGCTAGCTCTTTGGAATGTTAAAATTGGACTATGATCACTATGGGTATTATCATCAACCTTTTGATGATCTTATTTTTTTTTAGTTTTGAAGGGGCCATATAGTCATTCTCTTCCATGTTTTGAAAATTTAGATTCGAGGACTAATCATATCAAGAATGGGAGGATGAAAATGCCTAGGAAAACACCGATTATGTTAGACATACACTTTGAGGCCCAAAGGAGAAGAACCAAGACATGGTTGACATTGAGGTACTAAATAGAGCCTCAAAATGCATACATCAGCTCCAATGAAGAAAATTCCGAGTTTGGAAGATAGCTTGGGTGTCATTTAACGACATGAATGACCTTTTTCAGGGACCCAAACTTAAGGGGTTAATTTGACATATTGGGTAACTTTTTAACACAATTGTAATTAGTGCAAACTTGAGTAGTATAAATAGTTTGTGTTTTAATTTGGTAGTCGCTTTTATTGAATTTGAGAGCTCATAGAGCTTATTTGTTAATGGTCGCTTAGACATTAGTGTAATCCATAGATAGAGTGATTAGTAGCGATTCCTTCAATTTCTCTCGTAATTTCTTTTGTTTAATTGATCAATGGTATTTCTTATTTTTAGGTGTATCACTTGAGTTTTTGTTTGATTGATTATTTGGTTTCGGGTTCAATTGGGAGGTGGTGGTATCAAGTCCCTTGTTGCCTACAAACTCATAATTATGGGTCAAGTTCTACATAAATTTTTCATTTGATTCTTTCTCCCTCATTTATTAATGCGAATTGAGATCCCTTGGATCGCAGGTCATATCAAGGTACATCATGTCTAGGGCTTTGCATCCATCCTATGGATTCCATTTAAAAGCTTTAGATCAGTTTAGCTTATTGAGTGGTTTTGGGTCATGAGCATGCATTAAGAATTTTAAAGGGTAACTTCATTTTGATAGAGTAATTATCGAAAATGAATTTCATATATAAAAATACTTTCCATGACTATGATCATAAGATATATGGAGCTATTTCTCACACTATCTGAGGCTATTTGTTCATCATTATTGTGATTTATGGATATAGCCTACATGGTGATGGTTGGGACTTATCGAGTTTGATTTTCACCTATATGTACTTGAGGTTCAACTGAGATATCATATACGGGCCGAACCCAAGTTTTATCACTTTTCCCTGATGACTATACCACCAGTATGCTTATTTTGAGGTTTTCCATGTGGGTTTGAGTCCCTTAATGGGGCCTACCTACCCCAGTCTCAATGCTTTGGGCATGAAGCACAGCTCGGGGAAGGGGTATATGAAGGATTAGTGGTATACAGTTCTATTCCTCCATGGGTTCCTCTTGGTTTTGAAATTTCCTAGAGAGAGAGAAGATGTCATCACTTATTTACTTTTTCTAGAACCCTTTTGCATTACATCCTTACGTGCTGATTTGTACACTTTGAATTTATAGTAGGAGTAACTGTTGGTTTACTTGGTTGCGTGTTTATACCTACCAGTAGAATGGCATGCCAACTGTGGTGTTTTATAGTAGACTTTGGTGTTCCTTTCTGGCTCTCGTGGGTGCTATTCGTACATTTGATGTATTTTCTGTTTGTTTGGCTTGTTGATGGTTTATGTATTCTCTTATTGGTCCTTCCTTAAACCAATTATGTTGGAGATCAAGGTACATGTATTGTGTGGCCATGATCTTCTTGTAACATAGGTTCTAGGTGTCACACTGTTACTTCCCTCCACACTTTTTCGATGATACTGCAAACGCACTAGTAGATGAACCTACACTACACTTTCTAGCTATTGTTGCAACTACCTTTTTGTTGTTGTGCATTATATGTCCTTACTCTATTTACTTTTGATCGCGCCTTACCTTGATTATTCTTACTTTTTATTGGTTGGCGTATGATGACTTCTGGTTACCCATTTTTTGATAATCATGCTATACTTCTGCATGTATTTTTTATGTAAATCCTAATATGAGCCAGTAGAGCGCCTGAGATTATGCAAATAGCTGGTGTGATTCCAGGAGGTTTTGGTGAGAAGTTGGAATCCTTGCTGACCGACTTTCCTTCTAATATTATATTTTTCCTAGTTGGATTCTAGATAGCTATTTTGTTGTTTTGCCTTATTGTCTGTTGTATTTTCTACTTTTTGTATATAGATGCTCTATATACATGATACCAATTTCTGGACAGTCTGGTTCAGTTGTGTATTTTAATCTTCTATTTCTATTTCTTCTTTTCATCTCCTTTCTGCATTTCTTTTGGACTCTTGATGTTTTCCCACCACTAGTTGCTCTGGGCCAGAGTTAGGCTTGTCTACATGTGAGGTGTAGATGCCATAAAAACTTGATTTTAAGATCGTGACAACATACTAGAAATATCTTTTGCTAAGTAAAAAATTTCGCCCCATTTCCATTTTGGTTCTTTAGGACATAATCGTTATAGCACCTACTTATCCCTTTGAGATAGGAATAAGGTCAAATGTATTTTCCATTAGAACTTGTTTGATGAACATTCAGCTTGATTTTTTTTTGTTTTATCATTACCATTGATATGCTTTAGTTGATATCCTTGTATGTAATATCCCAAATTATACTTCTCATAGCCCTTATCATCATGCCTAATAACTTTAAGTACAAACCTCCAGGAATGTGTTAGGAATAATAATGAAGTAATAAAAATATACCATAGGCCAAGTTATAGATGATTATCTTAGTCATTATGGTGAGGCCATGGGGATGTGAACATTATCTTTTTTTCACACTTTTATGGTTTTAGCACTGTAATCGTTATGACTTTTTCATCCCTGTACTCAAAGAAAAATTCATAGTATTGGGGACACTGATTTCCATTAGCCTTGTTGACACTGATTTTTTACCCTCCTTTAATTAATAAATGATAAGTATGTCTTTTGAAGAAAAACCTGAATGTTTTGATTGAAACTTTTACTGATTTTTAAAATCTCATGCTTGTTGGAAAAGATAACCTTTTAAATATTTACTTATTTTTTTCAAAATTTAGCCCAAGAGAAGTGTATACACCTATATGTATACAAGTGTATATACCCATAAAAGGCTATATTTTCAAATATTTTGTGAAATTTTCAAGGAGAATGGTGTATAGATATCATTGTATACACTGTAATGTAGTAATTTTAAAAGATACATAGTTAAGTATAATGCATACATAATTATGTTTGTTGCATTTACATTAATTAAAAGTTGCATTTTTACATTAATTAATTAATTAATTTATGTCCTAAGAAAATCATTTTTTAATTGACAAGATATTTTATTTTTGAATATATATGTATACATATATATATGTGTGTGTATGTATATCTATATGTGTGTGTGTGTTCTTCTCGGACCAACAAAACCCCAATCCCCTTTTATTAATCTAGCCCATTTGTTTTAATTAAACCTATCCCAGCCCCTTCTTTCAATCCCTAATTCCCCCTCGTCCCATTTCTTGACCCTTTACCCAATATTTAGAACCCTAATCCTCGATACCCTATGGTTTTTCTCAATCCTTTGCGAGGCTTCTCGTGATTACACTCCTCTATCTTTGCTTGCCTATGTGGGTGAACCTTTTCCCAGTATTTTGTGGACTTTGTACCAATGTTATATCACATGTTGGGATTGAGTTCCTTTATGGCTAATGTATTTTATTCTTGTGCTCCTCTTGTACAATTAGTATGTCTGTGGAAGCCAATGATTGGCTTATGGTGGTTTTCCTCCTGTTTTCCCTCTTTCAAAATTCAAATGCAAGGACTTGAAGCGTAGAGATCTTTTGGTTTTGAATGAAGGGTCACGATTTACCCTTTCTAGGTGATTTTTTGCCTCTATTTGTATGACTTTTTTATCAAGTCAGAATTCCCTCTTTAATTCCTTTGCCTTCTATGGTTTTTTGACAAGGGAATAATGGTCGAATTAGGGTTTCTGAGTGTAACCTTCATGGTTTATAATTGTTTAGTTTCTGCTGAGTTATAGTTTAGCTTTTTTATAATTTAGTGACTTATTAAAATTTAAATAGACAGATTTTTTACAACGGCTTAGAAATTATGTATAGGCTGGAATCATGCTATTTTTAGCTACTTAGCTTCATGTTTTATTCTAAAATCAGTGTTAGAAGAGGTAATCCTAGAGTGAGCCACAGTCCTTAGAGTGTTCTATTTAAAGAAGCTTTCGTTGCACTCCTCTATGAGATTTGTAGGACGTGGAGAGCTTGAGTGAGTGCTGTAAGCTTTATTTCAGGTTTTCCTGTATGTTATCTAGTTCACTTTGGTTCCTTCTCTCTAAAAATTAACATACTATCCTATTGCTGGTTTTTTTTATTATCTTATGCTACTTACTTGCTAGTTTAGGTTTCTTATTTACTAGTTTAGGCAGCTCAGGTGATTACTATTTTCTAATTGGTGACACTAGTTGATTGTTAGTGATATAACTTGTTTAAGTGATTACTGGTTATTCCTGACATGAATATGTCTTTAGTGGTCTTTTCCTATTTAGATCATGATCACTTTTAATATCTTATTTAAGAGTTAATCAGTTAATATTCTATTCTTTTTAATGACTATTTGGTAAAGCCTTATTTTTCTGCATTAATTTCAGCGCTATATTATTATTTGTTAAGTGTGTACTGCTTTAATTGATCATAGCTGATTCTATTAGAATAAATATGTGGTTGGTTATTTTTTCTTATCATCATGGTAGATTAGACTTTTTTGTTACTATGACCTTCTTTGATTTAGTGTCGCAACCCTAAAATAGAGTTGTCATGGTGTCTATATCCAACATATAGACAAGCCTAACCCTGACCCAGAGCATTAAGCGATGGACCAGTCTCAAGTACCAAAATAAAACAGAATAGATGAAGAGAAGAAATAGAAGAAGGACACAACAATACATATCAAAAAGTAAACCCTTAGAACCTAGTAACGTGGCTATAGAACATCTATATACATAATACTACATATACAATCCTAAATGGGGAAAACTGCAATTGTTATCCAAAATAAAAACAGGACAACACATATGCCAGAAGGAGAACTGGTCAGTAAGAATTCCAAATACTCACCGTATCTTCGAAGAAGCTCCAAATATCTGGCACAATCACGTCCACCCTGATGACTCATACCATGACCTGTATCACAATATATGCAGAAGTGTAGTGTGAGTACCGAAAACAACAAGTACCTAGTAGACATCATAGCACGACCGAAAAAAAAAATAAAGAATACATAAGGTAAAGAGAGATAACACAAGTGAAGCTAAGTCACAGGACAATCATGAAATGCGTCACATACCTGGAGCTCTAATGTAACCACCACAATGAAGAACAACAAAAGAAATATACAAGCCAGGTAATAGATAATCTTTACACAAATAAAGAAAGGAAAGCAGCTAAAATCCTTAGGAAGATAACAATCAATCCTAGCAAGTAAAAAAAACATATCATCATATAAGTAACCAAATGGGACTTCTTCTATAAGGCTAAAGAGTACATACAAGAATGAAAAATGTAATGCAAATAGGTGCTTAGAAAAGTAAATAAATACCCGCATGAAACTTCTCCGGCATGTAGCCACGACATGAAGGACACATAAGAGAAATATCTATATACCACTACTCCCCCAAGATACACAATATGCCTAAGGCATAGAAACCTAGGATGGAAGGCTCGTGGAAGGATTCAATCCCACAAATAATATCCTCGTAAAAAGACAATTAGGGCATAGTTATTTGGGCATAAATGTAAAAAACCCAGGCTCAGCCTGTATACTGTATCTCAGTAGAAAAATCAAGTCTATCCATGTGGTCAATCCAAATTCATAGTAAAACCAACTGTCTCTGTATAATCATATCCAGAAAATATAGTGGCAATGAGAATAGATGATCAGATGGTATGAGAAAGTAGCTCCATACAACTTATGACAACAATCTTGGAAGGTATAAATATACTGTATAGGAAATCAACTTTAAATTATTATTCATTCAAAACCAAGTTACCTTTTAAAATACAAATGTATGCTTGTCGTACAGAACAACTTAACAGTCTAGATCAGCTCTAAAGCCACTAGCTAGAATCCAAGGATATTGACTTATCTCTAATCACTAGTATAAACCCCTCCTAAACCTCAACTACCTTGAAGAGACATCTTGAAACACGTTCAAAGGGCATCATAGCCCAGGGGGTATAGAACAACAAAATGTCTAGCAAGATAGGTCATAGGCTAAAGAAATAACTATAACAGGGTTTTAAGCTAGTAACGCAACCTTAAGCTAGCAATTTACCCAACATATGCATCACTAAATACCCAATCATAAAAAGAGTATTTTGTATCCTACTTGATGACAATGATATCCTCAAAAAATGTGCTAAGTTAGCTTAGAACCATGAACAAGCTTGAGATCTCACAAAACTAGTAAAAAGCAATCCATACGTCCAGACAAGTAAAACAAGACCCATATTGCTATATAAAAGCACGGGATGAATTCTTTGATAAAAATGGTGCCCATTGGGCCTAAAAGTCCCAAAAAATGAAAATTAAAATATAGATTTTTAGATCATAACTCCCGAAATATGTGGTTTAAATTTGGGCTTAATTTGATAAGAAACGAGTGAGATACGAGCCCAAAAAGTTAAGAGTACAAACTTTATATTTTAGGAATTCAATGCAAAAAATGAGTTTGGAAATTACCTGAAATGATAAGAATGAGCTCATTATATAAAATCATATTTCTCACTTCTTAAAATATGGGAGAATTTAATGACACACGATATAAATAATTAAATATAAAAATATATATGTTTGATCCTTCAAATTTGAAAAGTTTGTAATTATATAATATAAGTAGACTATCCTGTTGTGGTTATTTTATTATCTTATGCTACTTACTTTCTAGGTTAGGCTTCTTATGTACTAGTTTAGGTTGCTTAGATGATTACTATTTGTATACTTGTGATACTAGTTGATTGTTAGTGATATAACTTCTCTATGTGATTATTGGTTACTTATGCCATTTATGAATCTATTTTTTTAGTAATTTTTTCCCATTTATTGAATGATCATTGTTAATTACTTATGTAAGAGTGAATCATTTAAATGTTTTATTCTTGTTAATAATTGTTTTGTCAACCCTAAGTTTTTTCTTTAAAATACATGATATATTGTTATTTGTTAAGTTTGTACTGCTTTTTTTTGACAAACTTGATGTAGTTAACATAAATATGTGGTTTGCTTCTCTTTCATATCATCAGGGTAGATTAGACGTGTTTTTTATTATGGCCTACATTGATTTAGCCTTGACTTTGGTTTATACGACAGGTGGTGGTCTTTGGATTTAATTTTTTTCTCTAATCTATCTGAGTAAAATATTCACTTGGTCATTTTTGTATGAATTGATCTCTGTGCGGGCTTAAATTAAGTTGTTTTGAATTAGTTACCCTATTGTTGTTCTCTTTGATGATTTTAAAACTACGAATGTTGTTTCTTATGCATAAACTGATTTGATTATGTCATGTGTTGAATAGTTCTATCTATGAATGCTTCTTATATACTTGGTGATGTTGGTTATCTGATCTTATCTGTTAGTTGTTAGTTGTTGTGGTATTCTTTGTCTATGTCTATGTGTTCCCAATTTTTTTATGTTGTGTTCATTTCAATGTCTTTTTTTTTTCAATCAAGCCAGTCATTCTGTTTATTTTTCTATGTGGGATTTTGTGATTTGAAAGTTGGCTTTCTAGGTTCCAGTCTTTTCAAAATTGATTTATAATTCATAACTTTAGCCCTAGAATCTTTCTATAAACTTTGTTTTCAAAAATATGTGGCTAAGGTATAATCATGTTTCCTATATGATAAGTAGGATAAGGGAGCCCATTCTAGTGCCATTTGATCCCTTATTTTTAAAATGACTTTGTAATAGTCACTTTGACACCCCAAAGTCACAAAGTAAAGAACCCTCAATCCACCCCATATTCTAATTTCAAAGTTGTCCTTGTATGAGCTTTTACTTACTAAGTGATCATCTTGGAGTCTTTATTTCAGATTCGAAATAGCTTAAAGGTTAAATTTAAGCCTTGTTCACCTCCTACCTCCTTTACCTTTAAAAAACAATGACCTAATTGAGTGCAGGGCAAGAAGTAGACTTGTATGGTCAATTCTGGGAATCTAGTGTTTGGTTTTAACAACCCCAGTAACTTATACCTTGTAAGAACGCCTAAGATAAAGGTGTGGGTTGAAATGGGGTTAAACTCTCACCCAATGATTTGGAAGGTGTAATTATTTAATTATTGAGGGACAGAGGATACCTAAATATCATCTCCATTGTTTTCAAAACATTTTAAGGTTAAAAATCCAATTTGTTACTAAGTCTTGATTTTGTTTCCTATTTCTTATTAATGATGAAGTTTATACCACTTTCGAGTTCATTATGTGCTTTAATAATATTGTTCCTTACTCCTTTAACTTTTGACGAGCATATATAGATCATGTGCTATCTAATTCTAAAGATAGCTTAAAATTAGCCTTCACAGTGTAATTCTGTTGAAGTTTGCTAGTTCATGAATTTACTGCCTATTTTATATATACTTGGAGCTAAAAAAAGAATCACTGGGGAAAAAAGCCAATTGATTCGATTTTCTTGAAATCAATGAGTTCTCATTGTATTCG
The DNA here is from genome assembly GCA_039654485.1 of Withania somnifera. NCBI lineage: Eukaryota > Viridiplantae > Streptophyta > Magnoliopsida > Solanales > Solanaceae > Withania > Withania somnifera. Next base: position 10,895 of record JBDJHY010181191.1, read on the forward strand.
AAATAGAGGTCTGATTTAAATGACTAGGTAAAACAAATGAGTTTGATCCTATAAAAGAATCAGCTATATGATCACCCCTATTAAGATAATGGAACAAAAAGTGATATTTCATTTCCCTTTGATCACTGATAATACTCAATTACACCTCCAAAGGAAGTATAAACGGTTGTTTGTCTAATATAAAATGCAACTAGGTTGGGATGGATCCCACGGGGAAAATGGTATCGTGTTGAGCCTAGTACCAATAGTTAGTCACTTAATTGTCATTTTCCTAAGACATAAAAAGTAATAGGTGGATTAGTTGGTAAAAGAGTGTTCTTCGAAATTGAATGTAAATATCAACCGATGTAAGTTATAAAAGGAATTCAAGTGATGTGAAAACCTAGGATTATGTTCACCATACTAACGGTCTTGCAATCTTTTCCTATGTGTAGAGTTACTTATAGTGATAGTAATATTTATCTACGTGTTTTTCAACTCATAATCCTAGATGAATCTTTTTTACACTGTTGTTAGGCTATAAAAGGTGAATTGTCTCCATCGTAATAACTTATGATGATTACCTTATTACAAGCAATAATCATTAGACGAGGGTTGACACTCCGAATTTCTTAGCATAATCATCATTTCCTAGTTTTCAGCACAAGGTATTAGTTAAACCTAGAAATGTTGTAGAGTTTGAAACCACTAAAAATCCGTCAAATTGTAGAGACTATGTATACATATACTTAGTTAGATGCAAGAACCATAATAGAGTGACAACCCTAGTATTTTTTTCACCCATGGATCTCACAACGCTAGAGTTGTTACTTAGCTACGCATATTTGTTAAAACAAAAAAATAAAAAGAAAACGTAATAGGCTTCATACTGAGAAAATAATCTCAAAAGAAATTGTAATTAATAATAATAGATCACAAACTCTCACACTTGTGTTCTTGTGGAAGAGAATAGTAAAAAAGTGATAGTCTCCAAAGTTAGGTCAAAACAACTTGTGTAAAGATAATAATAATTAAGATTGTTTTCCAAATAACCTAATACAACTTCTTATAGTGCATATAATATATGAAACTTATTGTTAATTGCCTCTCAGATTTGGCAGAACATCAGTCGAGCCGTCTGGCCTCAGAAGAGCTACTTGACTCACCGTCTATTTACTTTTTTAAATAGTTAAAACCATCTAGGAGGA
>JBDJHY010181202.1:0-12079 GCA_039654485.1 Withania somnifera
AGAGTTGTCACTTAACATACCCTTTCTCCTCTCAATCTTTTATTTCTCAACAACTTTAGAGTTAGGATAAGTGTCATGGATTTTTGGTGAAGGGTTTCTAACCACTTCCTGAGACACTTCGGCCCTGTACAAACCTTTCACATGGGAATTGGCCGACCTTCTAAAAGCAAGTGCTTTACTTGTTCTCATTCTTTTAAGAGGTGTCGGTGGAACGAGAGGATTCCCATCGTAGTCTTTGATATAATGGTACCAATCTTGAGCATGAGGAACCCCATGGTCTAGAAACCAAGAGTTCCCCAAAAGTACTTGCCTGTTTCTCAATGGGAAGACATCACACCAAACTTTTTCATGATAGTCACCAAGTGAAAAGAATTTTTTCACCCTCCTATCTACCCAATACCCGTAAAGTGGATTAGGGTCTCGTCGCATTTCCCAAGCTAGTACCAACCCATTAACGTCATGAGGCATAATGTATTTGTGGGCTTACTATCATTAAATTCAAATACATACCCTTGGCTACCATACATTTTCACATTGAACTTGGATATTTTTCTCACCGGGACATCAGTTACTTGGGCCCATAAATTCACTAGACTACCTTGTCTTTGAGTTCCCTCAACCCTTCTCTCACTGTCACTACTTGGAGTATGATACCCACCAAAATTAGGGTAAGAGGCTCTAGTCATGAAACTTCTAGGGGTAGAAGAAGGATAACACAGACTGCCATCTCAACGTCTCCCAGGTACACCACAACCTCCTTGCTTAGAGTAGGAAGTAATATAAGATGATACATGAGGTGTACCTTTATAACTCCCAAAAGGCTCTACTTCGTATCCATAGAACTCATCCTCATAAGTATAATAACCTTTGTACCTATATCTCCTACTACCAATTCCATATGTATTATTGTCTTACCTAAGTCCCGAAGCCATGGAAGTTATTGTAATGACAACACATTTGCGAGTACCAGAAAAATGAGAAAACACATTAGTAGTAAAGTCTTCATAATCGCTCGTATGTATCGCTCAACTAACCTCTTAGGATTCATCCCAAAGTTGATAGTGAACTAGCTCTTCACAAACAACTCATGGTTTTTAAGCTTTGTGGAAGAATGGATCTTTATTGACGCAAAACGTTAATAAGAAATACCGAACTTGAATTAAGAATTCACAATGATTATATAAAATAATAAAATCTTGAATGAAATAGCACAAAAAGAAATGGACCCTAAAGACTAATTAACAACTAAATAGGATAATTACTAGCTGTGAACTAGTTTTCAAAAGCAAAGAAAGGAGATTAACGAGAAAGAAATAAAAAAATGAAATAAGGAATTGAAATAAGGCAAGTAATATTGATACCACAAAGTTTAGATAACTTTTGGACTCCTTTTCAATCATCCTTGACTATCGTGGGTGAGGACGGACAACCGTCTAAGGGCCCCTACTGCTGTCTGGGGAAGAAACCAACTTATGTAAGCTTCCACCGCCATCCCTATTACCTTGAACATCATCTAGGGTTTTTTGTATGACATCTTGGATGGTAGATCGCCGTCTATGGTGGACTAGCCGCCGTCTTGGACAGCAAGCTTGAAAACACTGCACGAGATGTTCCTTTGTGGTCCCCCTTTGTAATTTTGACCTTGTACTTGCTCTATATGGTAATTTTACATATACTAACACTTTTTACAACTCAAAACACACCTAATATGGATCAAAAACACCAAAAATTAAAAATCTTCCAAGATCAAAATATGAATCACACCAAGAACACCAAAAATTTCACCTTTTCCAAATTAACTCGGAATTGAATAAAACTTGATACCTAGGTTCCTAAATACTTTGAGTTGAGGATGATGGATCAAATGCCCTATTCCCCAATCTTCTTCACACAAAATTATGAAGAACACTCAAGAACATTTGTAACTTCTAAAAACACAACCACCCTCAAATGAACTCCGTTTCCTCTCATATTTTGGATATGCTCCCCTTTTGTTATGGGTAACAAACCCCACTACTTCCTCCATACAAAACCATGCCCGAAACTTCAACCCTACGACCCTAGTTCTTCTCCTTCAACATCAACAATGGTGAACACCCCGAAAATCCCAAAATGACTCCAAATCGAAGGCACTTGACTCAAAACACTAGGGAAGCAAGATTAACACACTGGGAACACAGAATTCAGACAAATTTTCTAAAAGAAATTCAAATTTTCCCTTACTTTTTTTTTAATTTTTTTAATTTATGAATTGAGGACTGTAATTCGATGGAATGAATTACTAGCCTAAGATATGATACCAAATAATGTGGATCGTAATACAAGGCGTACAAAACATGAGGGAGATGGAAATAAATAGAAAAGATATACAAAAATTCACAATATACTCACCGATTTATGAACAACAAGGGACTGGTTACCCTCACCTTTCAATTGAACATGTGAATCACTGAAAACCCCAAACACACAATCAACAAAAAATCAGAATTGATTCCACAAAATGGAAAATCCTTCAATTGAATGTTTAAAAGAAGTTAACCAGTAACCAAGGGAATCCACACTCCATTATGCACCGAACTATGCTAAATTACAAGTAACGCTAAACTACGCTAGAAACTATTCTCTCAATGGAGTTCATATCAATTCATCAAATTCTACCTAAACATAATGCATGACTACCTATTTATAGTAGTCTAATTATTAAATAAATACAATTGAGCCCAAAAGTGACTCAATATGATAAAATAGTCCCTTCAAGTCTTGAAGCTGTCATATTGACCCCTCAAGTTTGGGTTGCATCAACTCAAGCCCTCGAAGTCTTCCATCCTACTCAAGCTATCCTCCAAACTTGAGACTGCATTCATTGGTGCGCGATTATGCATCTTTGAGTCTCATTAGTGCCTTCATGCAGTCCATAGCTTGGCTCACCCAAGTCGCAGACTTGGTACTTTCCGTGCTCGTATCAATTTCGGACATTGAAAGAATATCCTTATCATCAGATTAATCATCCTGAACAGTATTATCTTTTGAATCGATTTTAAATTTTTCAACACGTTTATTATCATCTGAAATAGTATGCAAAGATGTACTTTTATTTCTAGCTGGACCATAAATAGGTTCTACTGGAGCAATATAAGATTGAGACGAAAATGAACTAAGCCTCTTACTACCAGTATAAGAATGCCTATAAGGCGTCAAAGATTTATTATCTTCAAACTGAATACAAATCTGTCCTTCTGGAGTTTGAGAAATATGAGAATACTCTTGATTTGTAAGCGCCTCAACGGTGTGATTCGAAGATATAACTGAATCTAAAATTCATGTAGAGGGAAAGTTGATTTCTTCCCACCTAATGTTTCTTCTGGTTGTCACTTTAGACTTAGAAAATTTTGTTTCAAAAAAAATAGTTTGGTTGACGAATCAATCAATTTTCATTTAGGATTTAAAGTAGACAAAAATTTATAATAAAGTCTATAAGACAAACATATAAGTTCAAAACCAGGTGCATAATTATAACCATGCGTTTTAACATTTAATGTTAAAGCATCAAGAATATTAACATCAGATAAAGATAACTGAAGATTGAGTTGAGTATTGAAATATACAGGTCCATAAGCGTCCGTTGATTCAATGGAACCCATCAGAGACTGTCTAAAATTTAGATTTCGGGCATCTCTTAAAGCTGCCAGAAAATTCTTTGGTAATCCTTTAAGGGTTAATGGTTTAAAAGCTATTTGAACCATTCCTATATGCAAAAAATTATATTTATGCTTGTAAACATTAATATCATGTTTGTTTAAAAATTGACTAGTTTGTTCTGATGAATTTAAAGCCAGAGATTGCTCTGTTATTTTTATTAACTGTTTAGTTGACAGTTTATCAAACCAACCACAATCATAGATCTTATTAATTGGGACTTGAGTAATAGTCCGTCTGTTTAACAGATCTAAATCTTGAGGTACTTCAACCTCTTCTAATCTAGTATTTTTTATACTAGATTCTCCTTTTTCATATTCATAAAGAAATATCTATCTTGAATATGTCCTTCTTAAGTACATATAATAATAAAGAAAAGAGAGTCATATTTTGTAGTAATTTTTTAGTACCTCTATTGTAGGACCTAATTCATGTTAATTATCAGTGTTAAGATTTCGGCAACAATATAGCAAATTCCAAAAGAGGTTGTGAAAGCTATGGCCAAGGTGATTTCTAACGACTACACCACCCCTGAACTACCTAAATAATATTTTCTGCACTCATCAACATTAAGTTGGAATTTAACTGGAGCAGGTTTAGTCCATCTTACTAACTTAGTATCGAGGCTTAGGCCTTAGTTTGTCAACAAAGTGAAAAATATAAGGAATAGGAACATTCAAATTATAAAAGGATGGATAGTGAAATGACAGGATCAAATGCATATGTCTAGAGATCTGGTCAATAATTCCATTAGAAGAATAAGAAATACCTTTAAACTTGACAAGCATCCAAACATTAAAATTTCTAAAGAAATAATTTAAGGAATATATTGTGAAGAATTAGTTTTTTTTGTAACAGTGAAATATTACCATTGCAAACAAATAAGTCTCATTTATACCTATGGAGCACCTATAAAATAGGCCCCAAAGACATCTATTTACACAACCTTTGTAGAAAAACCTCACATCCTCTGGCTTTCTTGGAACTCCTAAACATGTCTAGTCTAGTTCTCATCACAATTTGGATATACTGCAAAACTCCTTCCAGCTGTACAGTTTGGTTTGGAAGGAGCTTCTAATTTCTTGCCTCCCATATACTATATATCATAGCTGATACTTGATGCCATTATCTCTTTTCAAAATTTCTTCCAATGTTTCCCTTTAATTTGCATCAAGCATCCAAGCACTTTATTTCTTGGAACAAGTTGTCGGATCCAGTTGGTCTCATATAGTCTTTGAAAAGGTGTTTGGCCATCTTTGGAGCACCATATTCATGTAGACAACATGTTACATCTTGACAGTTCAGCCCCATTTTGATCATTCTATCCTTTGTGAGGAGCTTCCCTCGAGCAGCTAAACGTATCATAAATCTCTGTTTTGGTAGGACAAGACTACTCCAATCAAATAAGCCACAGGCCAGATAAGACGATCTCCATATAGGGCTCGATAACTACAAGACATGGAATATTTACCATGAATTGTAAGAACAACTTTCCTTTGACATAATAAGCTTGCACATCCCTCTTCAACTTATGTAACTTTCTCTAGTACCAACTGGAATCTGTCGGTGGAGTATGAATCCATATATCATCATTTTTTCTCATATACACACCATGAACCCATTTAGCCTACAACATCTCCTTATTAGTACTCACCTGCCATAAATATTTTCCTACAAAAGCTACATTCCACTTCTTGCAATCCTTTACATTAAGCTCGACATTTCTCTTAGGTAGTCAAACTATAGTCCAAGTAAATAATGCTATCTTTCTCTTGTTATCAGCCCCTCTCAATAAGAATTCTCTACAAATTTTATCTACTGCTTCAATCACACTTTTTTGGAGTATAAACACTACTCCCGAAAGTTGTCAAATAAAAACAATAGAGTTAAGGACTTGCAGCCTTCCTACGTATGATAAGTGCCTCACTGTCACTGTTTTATGTTCTCAGTAATCTTCTACATTAATTTGTGACAATCGACTTTGCTCCATTTCTTTGGGCTGAAATCTATAATTCCTAATAGTAACAATCTAGTAGCATCATCTATGCCAACTACGTACATATTTGATTTATCCACAATAGCCACTAATCTAGTTGTTCTGGAGAAGTGAGTTAGTGCCTGCATAACTCTTCAAATAGATGCAACAGTAGCTTTGCAAAAAATCATAAGATCATCTGCAAAAATCAAACGAGTCAGTCCTACCTTTTTGCACAAAGAATGAAATCGGAAGTCCGGTAGCCTAGATATTTTTACTTGTAAGTCTGGAGAAATATTCCATGTATATTACAGATCCTCTTTTGCCTTTGAAATATCCATGTCCTACCCTATTCACTTTGACTGAGAATTTGGTGGTAGATATACACAACATCACTATTTAGATAAAGTTCATAGGGAATCTAAATCAAATTATCATTTCCTATATGACTCCCACCTCACCATATCGTAGACCTTCTTCGAATTTATTTTCATCAAACATCTAGGTGAGGTCTTTCTCTTATAGTGCCTCATGAGATAGTAGAAAATAGGCACATTATGAATCAATGGCCTATCTCGAATAAAGGTAGCTTGGTTGTAGGACACTAGCTCCGATAAGACCATCTTCAATCTTTCACATAGTAGCTAGAAATGCATTTATACACGGCGTTGTATCAAGATATGGGTCAAAATTGACTAGTATTAATCGGCTTATTTACTAATGAATCAATAAAGACCGATAATTACCTGACTGTGGATGAATTCTTTTTATGAACACAGATCATAGTAGTGACTTCAAATAATGTACCTACAAAACAAAGGCCCCAGGGTGGTTCCCGGGGTAATTCTCTGATGATTAAGTTAGTATTAAGCTGGGAATGAATTCCAATAGTATTTGAGAGTAGTTAATTGAGCATACCTTTGCCTTTGATCCCTTTGGGCTTTTATAGGTATTTTTGGTGACCTTAATTGGTAGATGTTAGGATTCTGGAGTGATCTCCTACCATAACTCTACTGCTTAACTATGGTATTCTAATCATACCATGATTATTTAGCTACTAACAATACTTATCCAATTATGGTAATTATCTAAATATAATAATTATAATATTTACACAATTAATGACCTTTGATGACTCCTAGTCTACCACCGTTATTCTACAGTAGTCCCCCCTCTGGGAGTCGAAGTGTGTGTTTACGCCATTCGACTAGAATAGTAATGATGACTTGTGTGTATTTGGGGTTGTTCCCTAAGGTGATGTATAATGCTAAAGTGAATTGATCTTTAAATGATTTACCTCGTCTAGCTGGCGTGGTCCCATGTGCCAATCATAACTGGGATAGATTTTTTCGAGTTGAATTATTTTACTAGTTGGGGTATCGACATTTATGACCGAGGTGATTTGACCAAAGTTGTATCATTTGAGGCATGAACCCGTTACTAATTTTCTTTGGTTGTCTTGCCGAGGTCCCTTCTGCAAAACTGGGGTAACATTCCCTTAGTTGGCTTACTTTTATCCGTTCGCCGGCTATCCTATGGACGACGTGACTTATACGATGTCGTATAACGCGAGGTGGCCATTTATCCCCAGCACGGAAACTGTGTAGTCATTTATTAGGCTTCTTTGCAGGTTCAGCTCGGCTTTCTTATCGAGCTAGATTACTTCTTGGTTTTTGCATTGTCCCTTTGGGTTATATCGATTTGAAATGACCTGGGTTCTGTGATACTTGGTATTTTCCTCTTTTCTTTAAAAGAGTGTATGGGAAGGATTTTATTATTTTTCTTGTTCGTTTTTTCCATGTGTCATGCTCTTGTGCATTTTGATTACACGTGTCACAATCTTGTTTGGGGACGTTTCATCTTTTGTACTTTTTCCTAGGGAATAGGTGACTTTTTACTTCTTCCGTCCTTTCAGTTTCCTTTTAATTAAATAGGAATCTTGGGATCCTAACCCATATCTTCATATACTTCTTTTGTCTTTGCTTTTTAACCATTTTCTCTTCTTTTGCTTGTCTTTTGCTATCTATTAGACCTTTCCTTCACCTTGCATTTTCTCATTCTCCTCCCATTATTAAGTATGTCATCCTCTTCACTTTCTTCTTCTTCTTCTTACCCTTCTAGGGCCTATGAGGCATAGGTATATCGTGTCGCAGCGGTACACCTAGCCTTGAAACTCTGACCCCATCGTCCCTGGCCTAAGTAGTCTTACCTTAGATTTCTTGCTACCTTCTCTCAGAGGGCACCACTTCCTCTCTAATATTGATTTTATAGTGCCTCATCCTAAAGGCAAGGCTTGTTGCCCCACTATAGGGTTTTTCTCTATGTACCACGAGTACATTCTTTCATGGTTATGATACCTCCTCTTTTTCACTTATTAGCTAGAATTTTGGGAGATTTTAATTTAAACCCTTTCCAATTAACACCTAAAGCCATGTGCATGATTATACGCTTCACCTTGCCCTGTTCTAAGGTCGGGGTGGAGCCTAATTCAAGTTTATTTAGGCACTTTTTTACTGTATAAAGGTCAAATCCTTCCAAAGGGTGGTATCTCTTTATCCCCCTTCGTCACTTTAGGATACTTCTCCCTTCCAAAATTGTTGATTGGAAGAGTAGTTTTTCCTTTTTTAGAGTAGATTTTTTCTTCACCGATGCGTACCTGTAATAGGCTGGGATTAGTTCTTTTAACCCTGGTGTCGAGGTCAGCAAGGTGGTGCCTTACGAGGATGCCGCCGAGGGGACCCTAGGTAGATAGACACCTGTACTTTTGGAGTGAATTTCCTTTCTCTTACTACTCTATCTGATGTGTTTTTTCCTTTGTTTCAGCAGTGTGCGTCAATCTTCTGCCACCAATGAGGTGCTCCAGCCCTTCCACTGTGCCAACTACGGAGGTAGGGCCAACTAAGGAGACCACTCTTCCTCCTTCGGCTCGCGTGATCGAGGTTACTGACCTCACTAAGCCAGTCGCGGTATGTCGGGAAGAGAGTTTGGTTCCTGAGCCTAGGTTGAAGAGGCCAAGGGTTTCTCCGGTGGCTCCTGCTAAGGATATGTCTCTGATTGATCACAGCGAAGTAAGACACATTTTTTCCTTTCGTAGGATTTTATTTGAGGTTTTATCCTTTAAGTCCCAATTGACTTCCCTTTTTTATCACAGGATTTGTTTAGGATGGCATCCATTCTGGTTCAGAGAGTGGGCGACACAAACAATGAGTTCCGTCGCAAGAGGGCGTAGCGAAATGATCTAAAGGCCTATTTGAAGGCCTCTGAGGAGGAGAGGGAGGCTAACAAAGAAAGAATAAAAGCTGTCGAGGAGAAGGCGAAGGTAGTCAAATAAAAAATAAAGGCTGCTGAGGAGAGAATAAAGCCAATCGAGGAGAGGAAAAGGGTTGTCGAACCGGAGCTCCATTACCTGAAGACGAGCTTCGTGGACCGGCAGGGAGAGTTTTCCAAAGTCTTTTTTGAGAATATCACCAAGACCACTACTTTTTCAGAGTACATCTCATCGATGAACGAGTCTCTAGTTATGGTTACAAGGGCGGTGGCATTGGATAAGGTTGCTCCAACTTACCCAGATCTCCCAGTTCAAAGTGACCGGTTCAGCTATTACGTAGGTGCTGAGGAAAGGGTGACAGAAGATTTGATTAGAGCCATGCTAGACCGTCCTGAGCTCCCCCTGCTTCGTCATATTGCCCAACACTCCTTGCCTTTATCAGTGGAGGAGTTAAGGGCTTGCGAGGTGGATGTTGATGCTGATATCAAAGAATACTTGGGTGTTGAGGATAGGAGTTGTATCGAGGATCCAAAACCTTCCACCAAAGTCCCTCCTAACCCTTCTGTCAAATTCCCTGTCACCCTTCCTTTGTCAAGCCGATCGTGGAGATAGAGCCTATTTCGGCCATTCCATAGGTCGGGGGAAATGTGTAGTCTTTAGGGTCTTTTGTTCATCTTTCTTGTAAATATTGTTGAGTAGACAACCCACACTAGAAGGGGTTTGAATATTGTGGTGGCTTTTTCGAATATTTTTGGCTTATGAAAGAGAAAATAAATGCCAACATAAGAACACAAGGAGTTTAGAGTGGTTCGGACAAAATCTTGCCTACATCAACTATCTAAGTTCTTTTCAATTTAGGATTTCCACTATCACAAACAAAGATACAATCACTCTCTAGTCAAGTAAGAACTATTACAACTTCTTGATTCTTGGTTCAAGAAAGACCCTTTCACACTTGAATTAGAAACTAACTTTAAGTTTCCCAAATCTCAGCACTCCCTGCTAATGTTTACAATTCAGAAAAATGTTTAAGAGTAAGTGGTACAAAGATTGAATATAAGAAATGAAGCACAAGAACTTGTACTCAAAGGTAGATGAGTATAGCAAGCTTTGATCTTGAGAGAATATTGACACAAAGTGTTAGGAGTTGTTCAAAGTTGATTTTCCCTCATCTTAGATGTGTATTTATACCTTTTCTAGTTATTTTAGCCATTGTAAAAGTAATTATGGTCATTGGACCTCAACAAATCATACATTAAATGCTTCTGACGCCCAGTTTGGTCAACCAACTTTTATCCTTGGTCGACTAACGACTAAGGCTCCATTTTTGTCGATTGAGCCTTAGCCTTGGTCGACAAGTCGATTTCCATAATCTCACTGTGATTTATTTAGTTGAGCAACACAAGCTTTTACTCAACTAATGATTTACCAAATCATTTGATTGAGTCTTCCAATTGATATCCAAGATTTGTGTTCAAAACTAGCCGTTAGAGGATTATATGTACTGAATTTCTTCATCGATTGGTCAACCAACACATTATTTTGGTCAACTAAAAATTAACTAGTAAGTATTCTTGAAGTCAAAATTTCTTTCTTAGTCTTAAAAGAACCTCTAACATGTTTGCATTTGATGCATAGTTCACACAAGTTCTCTTTTGAAAATTTGATCTTAGGTAAGCCTCTAACTATATCATTTTAAGTAAGTTTGGACCTCTGATGATTACCTTCCAAAGTTCAATATCTTGACTTTTGATGCAGATCACCTTTCTATTCTTCCATAGAGAATAGTTCACGCCATTGAACTTGGGACACTTGTTGGTGGTTGTTCCTTCTTCGAAAAGGTTTGATGTAAGACTCAAAGCCATGTTAGGATCTTGATCTCTTAGGATGTAAATCCTTCAATAAAGACTCCAAGCTCTAATACCAATTGTTGAGTAGGTTACCCACATCTGTAAAGGGGGTTAAATAGTGTGATGGCTTTTACGAATCTTTCTGGCTTATGAAAGATAAAAAAAAATGGAAACACAAGAACACAAAGAATTTATAGTGGTTTAGCCAAACTCTTTCCTACATCCACTACCTAAGTTCTTTTCAACTTAGGATTTCCACTATCACAAACAAAGATACAATAAATTTCTAGTCAAGTGAGAACTTTTACAACTTCTTGATTCTTGGTTCAAGAAAGACCCTTCACACTTGAGTTAGAAACTAACTTTCAGTTTCATAACTCGAAACACTCCCTACTAATGTTTACAATTCAGAAAAATGTTTAAGAGAAAGTAGTACAAAGATTGAATATAATAAATGAAGCACAAGAACTTTGTACTCTGAGGTATATGAGTATATCAAGCTTTGATCTTGAGAGACTATTGACACAAAGTGTTAGGAGTTGTTCAACGCTGATTTTCTCTCATCTTGGATGTGTATTTATACTTGTTCTAGTCGATGTAGCCATTGTGAGAGTAATTATAGCTATTGAACCTCAATAAATCCAACATTAAATGCTTTTGACACCCAGTTTGGTCGACCAACATTTAGCCTTAGTCGACTAAGACTTAGCCTTGGTCGACCAGTCGATTTCCAGAATCTCATTATGATTTTTCTACTCGACCAACACAAGCTTTTACTAGACTAATGATTCACTAAATCATTTGATTGAGCCTTCCAGTTGAAATCCAAGATTTGTGTTCAAAACTAGCCATTGGAGGAGTTTATGTACTGAATTTCTTCTTCGATTGGTCGACCAACACTTTATTTTGGTTGACTAAAAATTAACCAGTAAGTACACTACCTCACCATTGGTCGACCAACCTTTTCTTTTAGTTGACTAAAGGGAGTGTTCAGTTCTACAGTTGTTTAGTCTATTGGTCGACTAATACAACCTATTGGTCAACCAACACTTGTCCTTTGGTTAACAAATAAACCAAGTAGAGTCATCAGAATACCTTCTATGTGTCCTCGAAGCTCTAAAATGGTTGCTTGATTAGGATACCTTTCTTGACATTAAATCTCTATCTTAATGGTTTAGTCATCAATCAAAAAGTAAAGGGAAAACTTGAGAACCACCCTTGTCCCAACAATCTCCCATTTTTTGTTGATGACAAAAACTTAAGGAAAGATTTGATGTCTCCCCCTAAGAC
>JBDJHY010181213.1:0-12079 GCA_039654485.1 Withania somnifera
ATTCCATTCACGTTGGAGATTCAGGGTGAGCTTGGCGTTCAGCTTGGTCCTGCTTCTCTTCAAACTATGTTTTATTGATCTCTATTGTATTTCGGAGATACACAACAGAGCTGCCGATGCAATTGCAAAAGGAGCAGAGATGGAAATCACCAGAAGAAGATGTATTTTAAAAGTTCCTATGGTGTATGCGTTAAAAGTTTTTTGGACAGGCATCTTAGGAACCTGTTTTGCTAGAAAAACAAAAAATTATAATTATGATATGAACACGATTGATCCTGACTTTTATTTTGTGGAACTAGACTAACGGGTGGTTCATAATTGTGTTTAGCTCTACTTTTAATTCTATCATCCAATTTAACCCCCCCTCCCCCTCACCTTCACCTCAAAGAAAAAAAAAAAGTGGGATGTATAATTGGGTTTAATTATTTTATAAACTTAAACCGATTTAAGTTTGTTGGTGATGAATATGATTTTTTAAAAAAAAAAGGATAAAAGATAGTTTTGTCATTTGATGTCTAATTCATTTATTTATTAATTCATATGTTGTTATGTCATGTTGTATTGTACAAAAAGTTAATATACCAAATTGATGCATTAAACTACACGAATTAACTTTGTAGGACTCAAGAGCAAATAAAATATTTTTTTTTATGTTCATTTTTTTTCTTGTTGTTTTGATTAATATTTTAATATTTTTTATTATTAATATGAAAAAAATTGCAACCTACAGTATTTTTCATATAGTCTCTGAGCATCTAAATTTTACTATTGAAATTAAGAAACTCTGATAGTTTTTATATATTATGAAGTTTTTATATTTATAAAAAGAGAAATTTAAATTATATGTCTGAATACAAAATTTAATTTTAAATTAGCAGTAGTTTAAATTATATCCAAACGCCCTAAATTGAATGGCATATTAGTGTTGCATCTTTTAATTGGAGACCTATTATATATCCATTAATGCAGCAACATTATTTTGTCGAAGAAAAGTATTTATTTCGACTTTAAGAAACCGAAATAATGACAACTAAAAAAGAACAATTGGAATAGTTTACAATAATTGTTACTTTAGAAAATCAAAATATAATTAGTTGGTTATTTTTATTTTTATTCTTGATAAAAAATATAAATAAGAGAGACTTTCCTCTTACAAAATAAAAAAAGAGCCTACACAAAATAAACATACCTCGAGAAGTAGAAAGAATTTATTATTATATTAAAAATTATAATTTATAGTATTTTTATATAATTTTTAAAATTTTAAATTCAAATTTTTAAAAATATTAAATTAATATAATTTAATTTAATTTTAAAACTTGAATAAATTATTACTCAAAAATAAAATATAATAATTAAAATAAAGCAGATGAAATATCACTTTGGACAAGTATTTAGGATAACAACAAAATATCTCTTTCCTCTTTTTTTTAAGTTTGACCACATGTGTAATAAATGTCAGCACTGAAACTCTTAACGGAAAGTCAGTTCATAGCATTCTATTGGGACCTTGCTATGCTGTCTAGACAAGTTCAAAGCACCTCCCTGTGTATAGTCCCTCCGGTTATTTATCGTTTAAAGTATTTTACAAATCCGTTTTAAAAAGATACTCTTCGCCTTAAAAATATTTATCTAACGTATGATTGTTAAACGCTTTACTTAATTAAGATGGGCAAAGTTTAAAGTGTTGATAATGTAGAATAACGATAATAATTAGATAATTATTATATTATATAATTATTATTAATAATTAGATAATTACTGTTGATACCGTGGAATAACAGTAGTAATTAAGGGATTACTATTAATGCGTTTAAAGTAGCAATAACCACTGCGGAAGTTACTTCCTATTTGCAGCGCCCACTAATAAGGCTGCGGAGGTTACTCCCTATTTACAACACACACTAATGTGGCTACGAAGGTTACTCCCCATTTACAGCGCCCACGAATGTGGCCGTTACAGGAGACAGGTATAAAAGCCAGAAAGAGGGAAGGCAAAGGTATGATCACAATACTATTTACAAAGAATATTTATATACTCTTCTAAAGCTCATTGCTAACTTAAGCACCGGAGAATTACCCCAGGACCACCCTAGGCTCTGTTTTGCAGGTGCTTCTTCTAGATTCATTGTTGCCATTTATTATTGAAAGGTAAATTTATTAGTAGAGTTGTTGGTGATCTTTTGAGATTCATCAATTGGCTCAGTCTATGGGGAAGGAGTTGTAGATTTTTATTTTGAAAAACTAGAATTCAAATACATTGAGAAGACGGTTACCATAAGAAGTAAAAATGCACGAGGGGCGAGTCGTGGTGGAGTGGCCACGGCGGCACTGGCCGGGGTGGTTGTGGTCGCAGAGGCGGGGCACAAACTAGTCAAGTGTCTATCACTCATTCCAGCCGGCGAGGTGACCAGAACCAAAACAAAGTCAAATGTCCGGTCAACAGCTGCCGAAAAATTTGCTCATGAACATCATACCTTGTTCCAGTAATGGTGTAATGAGCACCCCAAGGTGAGGTCCAATAGGGATACTCAACCCAGCCAAAGAAGGAGTCGCGAACGTGAGGAGGAAGCAGACTGAATTCCAACGGAGTCAACTGCTCGGATGAGGTGAATCCTCGTTACAAGAGACGAAAAGAAACACAATATGAGGGACGTCGTCGAAGTCGTAGCCCTCAACAAGATTGAAACCCACTCCGAGATCGTAGTAGAGGAGTTAGCCATAGAGAAACTCCTCCAAAGAATTTTATTGAAAAAGAGTTGGATAAAATTCTAGGAATTGATGAAAAAGGGAAGTGATTACTCCTTTTTCTAAAGCTAGAATACTCCTTTACCAAAAGGTTTAAATCCCCAATGATCAAACCTTATGGTGGGAGCAATGACCTTAGTGATTTTTTATCCTAGTTCAAATTCCAAATGATGATCCGTCAGTGCAATATGGAGCATATGTGCAGAGTGTTCTCAAATTTTTTAATTGAAAAAGTCAGGATATGGTTTGATGACTTACCCAGAAATAGTATCACTTCATTTCGCCAAATGGCCAAGCTTTTTATGCTCATTTCTACCAGAAAAAGATGATGGTGAAGAATTCTGCTGATTTTCTGGATGTCAAGCAAAAAGGTGATAAAACAATAAGTCCATACTTGGAGCACTTCACGGAGGAAAGCCTGCACATTGAACATAAGACTGATCAGCTTGTTATCTCAGCCTTCTTAAACAGACTTCAGCCCAGTTATCTCTTTACCGAGTTGAGGAGGAACCTACCTCAAATAGAGCAGGATTTGTTAAGGGTGGTTAGAAATTTTGCCACGGTGGATGAGGCAAACAAAAAAAAGCGAGAAGAAAATAAGTCTGAAAAGAAGTCAGGGGAAGAAAGGGTCCCTAAGAAGAACGTGTTCGACAAGTTAAATAGGCAGTGAAGTGACCCCAAAATTTATGAAAATACCATGACGCCATTGACAAAAATGAGATCGGAGATCCTGGCTCTCCATCAGGATATATTGAGACCACCACAAGCACTAAAAGCTCCACTAGAAAAACGATCTCGAAACCTGTAGTGTCATTTTCATAATGATCACGGTCACGAGAATGAGACGTGTAAGGATATCATGAAGGAGATCAAAGACTGCTTAAAATGAGGTATGCTGATGCAATATACAACTGTTGCTACAAGTTCCTCCCAAGTTCATGGACGAGGCGGCCGAGGGAACTACCAACAACAGGGGGGCCGTGGTATAACCAAGGAGGTCGGGGATAGAGATAACAATACAGGAGATGGGATTCATAATCAATATCCCCAGCACCACCATCAAGGGTACTCAGGTCAGGATCCTAATTTCAATCCCAATTACATTCCTGTAGGCTCCCAATAGCAATATGGAAATATAGATCCCGCACTAACTCTACCCCCACCTTAGAACTAGAATAATAATCTTACAGGGGTAATTCATGCAATTTTTGGCGGACCTCTACAAGGGGTGTCTCAAGCCACTCTGAAGGCAGAGGCGAGAAGAGTGCCTTTGTAGGAACCTCGCCATAAACGATTTAAGTCAGAAGAGATTATCACCTTTTGGGAAGAGGATGTTGTTCCCGGGGCAATGCCCCATGTCGATGCCTTGGTCATAAAGATGAACTTGGAAAACAATAAAGTACACTGAGTATATGTGGATAATGGTGCCAATATCAGTATCATTTTTTCCACATATTTCAACTAGCTCGGTATTGACTAAGGTAGTTTGCGGCAAACCTATCAACAACTTTAAACTTTCACCCAACGAGAGGTGATGCCGGAAGGAACCATCTGGTTACCAGTTACTGTAGAGAACTACCCCAAGTAGAAAACCATGATGGTTAAGTTCTATTTGATTAATGCACCCTCTCCCTACAACTTCATCTTGGGACGAGACTAGTTTACGCCGGCCAAAGTAATTTGTTCATCTTATCATCTCATAATGAAGTTTCCAACAGAACATGGGATAGTTTCAGTCCTGGGTGATCAACAAGTTTTATGGGAGTGCATGAGGATTGCGCTAAAAAAGAAAGGGCCAGGGATGAACAAGTAGCAACTACAAATTTCTTGACCTGAGGTCAAACCTCAGGAGAGAGTCAATGTCGTCCTTTCGGGGGAAGCAAATGATGCAGTACTTGAGGTCCTATTGATACCAATTGATTGTTGCTTCATGCATATAGATGGAGCCTCTAGTGAGAATGGTAGAGGGGCTGGAATCTTGTTCAAAACTCCTGAGGGGGTTGAGGTGATGTACGTATTGCATTTTTCTCTTAAAACGATGAACAATACGGTGGAATATAAAGCATTGATAGTAGGTCTACGCATTGCTCATCAAATAAAGGTGAATTCACTCTTAGTCTTCAGTGATTCTCAAATCGTGGTCAATCAAGTAAAGGGAACTTACGAGACTAAAGATGCCCAATTGAAGAAATACTTGGAGTTAGTAAAGTGGTTGCAGGAATTTTTTTCCTATTTTCAGATAAGCAAAGTCCCTCGAGGTGAAAATAAGCAAGCTAGTGCATTTAGCAAATTGGCATCCTCAAGAAAAAAAAATAAAGGGCTCCAAGTATTGGTCTAAGAGGTTCGTCAACTTAGTATATATGAAGTCAAAGTCTCTGTGGTGGAAAAGATGAGTAATAACTGGATGACTCCAGTAGTAAGATACCATACTATGGGAGAAATTCCTCTTGATCTGGCTGAGGCAAGGTGACTTCAGCTCAAAGCATCTCAGTATGTATTAGAAAATGGAGTCCTTTATAAAAGGTCCATTTTACAACCACTACTAAGGTGTGTTGGGACTATTCAAGCTAATTATATAATTCGAGAAATTCATGAGGGCTCATGTGGTATCCACTTGGTCGTGAGGGGATTGCCAAAGAAGATTTTAAGGTGGGGCTATTACTGGCCCACTTTGTTCCAAGAAGTACATGACTTATTCTAGAAGTGTTCAAAGTGCCAATTCCACGCACCAGTAACCCAACAACCTCAGATGGAGGTAGTCTCAGTGCAGAGTGCTTGGCCATTTGCTCAGTAGGGGATTGATATCTTGGGTACTTTTCCTAAAGCCCTAGGAAGGGTGAAATTTTTAGTGGTGACCATAGAATACTTCACCAAATGGGTAGAGGTGAAACCCTGAGCCATGATTACAGGAAAAAAGATTCTAAACTTCGTCTGGAGAATATTTCTTACTAGTTTGGGATACCAAAAAAGATTATTTTAGACAATGAAAAGCAGTTTGCAGATAGTCCATTTAAATCTTGGTGTGAAGAAATACAAATCACCCAACAATTCACTTCGGTCGCATACCCCTAAGAAAATGGTCAAGTAGAGATTAGAAACAGAACATTGCTGCAAGGCTTGAAAACAAGACTGGATAAAGCAAAAGGAGATTGGGTAGATAACTTATCTCATGTTCTATGGCCATATAGGATGATTCCAAGAAAACCCAATGGGGAAACCCCGTTTAGTCTCACGTACGGAACAGAGGCAGTAATTCTGGCTGAGATAGGGGTACCCAGCCCTAGGTCGTTATATTTTGCAGAGAAAAGGAATGAAGAAGAGCTCAGGATGAATCTCCACCTCTTAGAAGAGAGTAGGGAAATGGAAATTATTTGTGAGGCCAAATACAAGCAAGCTATGGCTAAATAATACAATGACAAGGTAAAGAATACCCAAGTTAGCCCGAGCCAGTATGTTCTGAGACAAAACAAAGCTAGCCGAGCTGAAAATTTGGGGAAACTTGAGGCTAACTGGGAAGACCCTTGTCAGTTTATTGAAGCTTACAAATTAGATAGTTAAAAATTGGCAAGGTTATATGGTAGTGAATTACTAAGAACCTGGAATGTAAGTAATTTACGAATGTTCTATCAGTAAAATTGCAATTTCTTAACTTACATTCATTTCTTATAATTGTTACTTTCCTTTAACTGATCTATGAATTATGGGTTGAACTGGGCCTAAGATGGGCTATGCGCCTTACCAAAAACGCTGAGATTATAAATGGAACTCCTTTTGGGTATTCGATTTGGCAAATTGGGGCTACTAATACATAATAAACTGACTTTGAGTATAAAATTTTGGTTTTGAAAAGCACCACCTCTTTGGAAGCATTCCATTCAGTGAATTATCGATACTAATAAATAATAAATCAACTTTCGAGTGTTGAAGTTCGGTTCGGAAAAATGCAGCTTCCTGTGGAAATATTTTGTATGATGAATTGCCAAAACTAATACATAATAAACTGACCTCTAGTATGAGAGTTTGGTTCGGCCAAGTGCTGCCATGAACAATGCATACAAGTTATTTTATGAAAAAAATTGGGCCAAAGTCAAGGTCACAAACAAGAAATAAAGTAAATCAATTTTATTGAAGATCAGTTCTATACCATGGATACATTATTTACGTAGAATAATTTTTACATATCAAATTTCTAACTACAATATATGTTGACTACTTTTACAATGTATATTATCCTAACTCCACCGACCTTTTCAATCCCGAGCTCTTCTACCTCATCCCCTTCCATCTCTAACAAGTACAATATCTGAAGATGGGTAACTAAGGAGAAGTTTGGATGGCTTGTGCTAGCCTGCATATGAACTCAGAAACTCTGAGGTCTCTTCTTTACATCTTCATATATGGAAAATATATGGTCCAAGATGGTCTTATTCCTCTGGTAATCTGGAGAACCCTCCCTATAACTAGAAGTAATACTCTCAAGAGTTGCAGTCAGCTCGCGAACCTGCTCCTCGACCTAGTCCAAGGTAAGTAACTCTGACTCGTCAAACACTATATGTTCATATTCTCGTATTTAATCTCGAAGATGATTCACTTAATCCTCTCGATGGTCAAAATACTTCTTGAAGGGTTCCTCCTTAGATTTTCAATAGGTAATGCTCCTTTTGGAACTCTCCACGAGCTTACGGGCATTGTTCTGTTAGTCTTCAAGCTGTTGAGAGATCCTTTTATTTTCCTCCATGAGCTGCTTCCTCTCTTCACTAGAGAGTTTTAACTTTTTCACCAAGCCTTGGAACTCAGAGTTATTAGACAAACGAGTTCTGAAGTATTGGATGAACTCATTCCTTTTTAGAAGCTCGTTATTCTTCTCATGTAGAAGCCTTTATACACTGAGGAGCAAAACTCTAAGAGTAAAGTTCTCTTTTTTATCTTACCCGAGCATGTAGGGGATTATTTTTTGAAATTATTACTAAATTTGATAATATTAATAGATATATAAACCGAAGTCAAAGTACATTAAGGAAAAACAATTATATTTCATTAATAAGGAGGGCCAAGTTGGCCGAAGTGATTTAACAACAAAAATAAAAAATAAAAATATACAGAGTCATCTATCTACTGCCCCAGACCTGATCGATGGATGAGGTGGGCTCTAACTCGGCAATAGGACCTAGGGATGGAGCATCTCCAAGGTCTTCGGCAAGGGAGCTCGTAGAAGCATCATCGGTGGCTAGTGAACTCTCGATGAGAGGCGCGTCCCCTATAGCTAAAAACTCCTGGATTTCTGAATTGACATCGTCAGTACATGACCTCAGCTCCTCCACTGTTAAAGGAGAAGATGACTGAGCTATGTTCTAGATTAGCGAGAACTCGGGCGGCTTTTATATCTTCCTCATCCATACGAGCCTCAAATTCTGCGTTATATCTAAACCTCTCATCTCGGAGAGGGAGGTCTATGAACTCCTCAACCACCTCATCCAGCACCACTGCATGATTGGCTTTAAGAAGGTCCTGGCTCATAGACGAGACATATTTTGAGAAGGTATTAGTCAAAGTGACCTTCTCGAATAACCCTTCGAAAAATTCCCCTTGCCAGTTGACAAAGTCTCTTTTCAGTCGTTGCACCTCGGCTTTAGTAGCCTTATGTTTCTCCTCAATAACTTTACTTTTCTCCTCCGAGACCTTTAGGTTGGCCTCAACCTCTATCCAAAGAGCTCTTTCCTTCCGATCCTTAGCTTGGTCCTCTTTATGGACCAACTCACCATGAATGGACGCAACTTTTGCGACCATGCAGTGAGATTTGTCAAAATCTGTAATATTGCGAAAAAAGAATTAGTACTGGTAAATGACTTATGTAAGAGTGTAAACAAGTAAACAAAAGGTATGTGCTTATGTTTCTGGGATCAGCTTGGAAACCTTCTGTTTCATAGAAGCCGATGTCAGATCCGAACTGCTCCTTTTCTTACCCGTCTTTTGGGTGGTTACTTTCTCAACCGTCTCAGCAGAGAAGCTGGTGGGTCTTGGTTTCCTGCCCAGCTTGAGTCAACCACTACAACAGGAGACAAAATTAGACAAATAATCGTAGTACAAAAAACAAATATAATGACCACCTCAGATGTACATAGCATGACTCAACAACTACCTCTAGTTACTTCAGTCGCCTCATCTGACTGTATCACCTCGATAACCTCGTCAGATGGGTTAAAGGTGCTGATATTGGCCTTAAACAAATCTATACCGCTGAAGGTGCAACAATGTGGTTCTATTTGGTTCTTGACAAGGTAAAGGCTAAGATTATTAGCATCACAGACAAAATCATTTCTAACCTTACCCAGGTACCTTTCTGAAAGAATGTGGGTGCTATTTATTTTGAAATAGAAAAATTTATCCTTTCACTCAGTATTTTGGAAGGTTTTAGAATCCTAAAATTGCCCGACGAGGAGAAAAAGTACCAGCCCTTTGAGAGTACAAAACTTTTTATTGAGAAAAAATTCCTAAAGAGATCTACGGATGGTTCTATGCCTATTTTGGAGAAAGAAGTTTGAAACCGTATAACAGTGCAGAATACGTTAGGCGCCAACTGCATGAGGGTTAAGTTGTAATATAAAAGAAAATTACTTAACAGAGGAAATAAGGGAAAACGTAACCCCACTAAAATGTATTCATAATATATCAAGCAATACCCTTTAGGGGTTAGACAAGCCTTGGCACAGGCGCGAGGAATGGTAAATTTGAAGTTAGAGGGGAAGTGGCATTCCCTTAAAAAAGGCAATACAATGTTCGCAGATAAACTACTTGCGCTTCTTTGGACAACCAAATCATGTCGTCAAAGAAGTTTTGGGCCATGTTTAGAAAATGGGATTCAGGGTCATCGCTGCTCACACGGTAGATTGTTGCCTTATATAGATCAGAAGAGGGAGTAGTGAAAAAAGAAGACATACTTACTGGTTTAGTTAACTAAGGAGGAAGAACGAAGAAAAGCTCTGGAAGAAATGGAGAGAAAAAGAGTGCAAAGAGTGCAAAGAGTGAAAGTTGTAGAAAAAACTAGAATGAGGGAAAAGAAGAGTCCAAACAGGAAGTTATAGCCTTGAATTATAATTTTGAAGTACCTAATTATGACAAATAAATGAGGAAAAGAGATAATCATAATGATGGCGCTTTGAAATGACGGTACAGTGAATATCGTGTATTTCTCAGGTATAAAAGTACCCCGAATGGCATGTTAATCGAGGGATTAATAACACATGTAAGGAAAAGATGGGGAACAAATCGAAAAGGAAAAAAATAAAAAGGTGGGAAAACCAGGCTGGGTGAAATCCTGCCTATTCTGCTTTATAAGGGCTATCTAGTGTGATATATTGACTTCAGGTCCCTAGTGCTAAACTTTTCCTGGCCTTATAAGTTCAAGAGAAAATGATACCAATTTAATAAGTATATGAGTTATATTGACCTCAGCTTATACTACATCGGTAAACTATCCATCTTCGACTAATAGTATCGACCAAAATAGAATCAAGTAACAAAATAACAACCTTGGTCAGGCCACCTCGGAGGTAAATATGCCAAAGTGGACAGATGCATAGTTCACTTTGGCATGTGTTGCCCCAGCGCATTTCAGGCTATAAAAAGTAATCTTGAAAATCCTTGGAAAGGGATAAAAACCTTGCCTAGAGTTCTTTGCTCCAAGGATACATTTCGGAAAATAACAACAAAAAAGAATTAGCACGGCCCTACTCTATTTAATTTAGTCGAATGGTGTAAGTACGCAACTCGACTTCTAGAGGGAGGAATAGTGTAGAATAATGGTAATAATTAAATAATTACTATTAACAATTAGATAATTACTTTTAATACCATGGAATAACGGTAGTAATTAAGGAATTACTATTAATGCGTTTAAAGTGGCAATAACCACTGCAGAAGTTACTCCATATTTGCAGGTGCCCACTAATGTGGTTGCAGAGGTTACTCTTTATTTACAGTGCCCACTAATGTGACCGTTACAAGAGACAGGTATAAAAGCCAGTAAGCAGGAAGGCAAAGGTGTGCTAATAATACTATTCACAAAGAATATTCATATACTCTTCTAAAGCTCATTGCTAACTAAGCATCAGAGAATTACTCTGAAGGCTGCCCTGGGCTCTGTTTTACAGGTTCTTATTTTAGATTCACTGTTGTCATTCAATATTATAAGGTAAATTTATTAATAGAACTGTTGGTAATCTTTTAAGATTTATCGGACAACAATATGTTAATATATGAAATGTAAAAGATTGACTGAGGCTTCTTTATTCTTCTTGATTACATCTTTCCTTCAATCTATACATTTAACGAAAAATGATATCATTAAAATGGATTTTTTCGTTGCTTATCATAATTAGCAATTCAGCTGAAAGAAGAAAATAAAAAGTCTACCTCGGCTTATAACTTGGTTATATCTCTTAATGGGTTGGGAGGTGTCAGACCCTCTTTTTTCACTCTATCCCACCCCCCTAAAAGTGAGTTGGGTTGGCCTAGCCCCGCAGACCTGATTTGATTATATTAATTAATTTTAGTTCAACTTTTATATTCATCTTAAGAGATTTATTAATTATGTATAAATTATTGTTGTGGCCAATCTGATGCTTTTTCGGACTCCATGCATAATGTGATCTTTAATGCATTGAAACTATCTTTACTTGTAAATTATTTAGTTTAATAACTCGATATAACTGAAATTCTAAACCCCCAGCCATAAGCTTTAATTTGATTTTTGCCGTTATTTGTATGTCAACTATACTACAGTTTAGTTTCACTTGGTTTATAATATCTTTTTATGTTCATAGTGTCAAATTTTTTCCTTTGCACTCCTCATATATATTTCATTAGTCTGATCTTTTATTGCTCTTTTGTAAAGAAAACTGAAGCAGATATTTTGGCAAAAGACAAACCCAAGAAGAAATGGAGAAAGGTAACTAATTTTCGTGTCCACAGTTTGACCTTAAAAATAAAACGAAGGACAAGCATGTTACGCATTGGCTTTAATTAGGCCTGGCAGCCGAGCCAGTCCGGTCCAGTCTGGACCAAGGTGGGTTAGGCCAGATCAGGTCCTGGTCTGGTCCAGGCTGGCCTGTTTTGGGAATTTTCCAAATGGGCCGATCCAAATCGGTCCAAAATGCTTGATTCGGATTGGAATAATCCATGTGAGCAACACCCTATCTAATCCATTATAAACAGTGATTTCGTTTTTTAAAAAAATAAAATTAAACACGTTTAATTAATACAAGTATATATTGATCTAATTTAAATTTAAAATTAGTACGAATATACAAGGGTTATTAATAATATTTACATA
>JBDJHY010181270.1:0-12078 GCA_039654485.1 Withania somnifera
ACCATATGCCCTTTTTCGGGCATTATCATAATGAGCAAAGCCCTGTGTTGAGTTATTACTAGCCTTGATTTTGATCATGAGCTTGATGTTGTATTATTTTTTATTTATACCTTGTTACGATGGGGGAATGGTCATTGGCACTCATCATGATATTGACCCGTCAGAGGGCTAGATACAACTTATGATCATCCTACTATTTGCCATACTACCTGAGTTTAGTTATGGTACTGTGATTTCTTGTTACCTTGCTAGGTAATGTACGCGAGCTGTGACTCTCCATGGATCCTGCCCATATAGACTTGCGAGATACCAGAGAGGGGTATATGAGGGAGTAGAGGTATACGGATTGTGACCTTTCATGAGATTCTACATGATGGACTTGCAAGTCAGGGTAGGAACGTACATGTTCTCTTTACTTTCATATTATCACATCATGCATCCCTTGTTTTACTATGCCATTTTCTTTTTGTACTCTCTAGTAGGATGAGGTACTATAGGGTTCTCTTTCATCCTTGTATATTAGTTATTTATTTACTTATTTATATACTTGGTTCTGGTATGAGTATCGTTCGTTGATCACCTTTGCCTATTTTTGTTAGTATTCACTTCTCAAGTCTGACTCTTCGTTGCATCGGATATACCCTTCCCACTATAATTAAACTTATGGAGTGAGAACTAACTAGGTGTTATGGACTCCATCCATGAGGCTATATCGCAATGAGTGGGGTTTATCCTATGAGTTGTTAGATGGACTCATGATAGAGGCTTATCTCCAAATGGGATAAGAGTGTGATGCTATAATTAATAATATTCAGATTTATATTGGTCTACATTTGGCAGATTTGATCTTGTGAGGATCCTTAGATCTCGAGGGATCCTTAGTAAAGTATATTTCTTGTTATTGTAGTTGGTAAATTGTTGAACTAATCTCCTAGATTCCTTTCATTCCTTTCTTTGTGATTATACTTGTAGTTGTTAGCCTTCTTCATACTTCACTTAGTTTAGGTTATCGATATACCACCACTTCAATTATTTATTCCATCTTTTATTATTTAAGCATGGATTTAGGTACGTTTCTTCACTTGTTTGCGTGAAACTTCCTTGCCATAGCTAGTATCTAAGGTATATTACTTGCCTTTATCCTGTTAGCTAGCTTTCTGTGTGTGTGAATACTTATTTGACTTCTATGACCTATTTTCCTATTCTATTTATATGCTAGTTTTATTGCTTATATATTCCCAATCGGTATAACTTAATGGGCACCCATTGTTTTGGTACTCATACTACACTTCTATATATTTTTGGTGCAAATCCTAATATGAGTTGTTAGTACTGATCCTGTTAGAGCCTTGGATCTATTGTAGAGTTGGAGGATAACTCTCGACGTTTGGAGTTTATCTTTTATATTTTTTATCATCTAATTTTCTATTATTGTATCAAGACAGATGTTGTAATTCCATTTCAGACATATTACTATTGTACTAGTGGCTCATGTACTTGGTTATCAGGTTTTGGGGTTTTATTGACTTATTGTAGAGTTTTGCTTATCCATTTCCCTTATTTATCTCAACTTCCACACTTAGTTTGTTATTATTCATGCTTTACTAATTATTGGGTGGTTCTCCTATGGTAGGATGTAGGTGCCCTCATGACCTAGGAAATCGGGTTGTGACATCAATTTAAATGCCAAAATAAGTCAAGTAAGGTATTTATACTAAGCTATTACAATTATAGTCTCAAAACTCGCCTTTAAGGAGTGTCTCCTAAAGTGGAGCCAAAATAGAGCTCTAGAGCCGTTTGTGGAGCAAATGCTAGCCGAATATTCTTATTTACAACCACATTTGAGATTCACAAATCTCATTAACCACAGAATATAGTGAGCAATGCAAACTAATAAATAGTATGGTAGAAAGAAATAGACGAATCTTTCTACCATACTATCTATGTATTAGAATACTTCAATTTGATCTCACTTGTGAATAACTTGCTGCCTCAATATATGAAGAAAATGCCTCTACATTTGCCCATATGCTGGCTGTATATGGCCAGCATATGGGCCTTTTTGGGTCGAATTTGCCTACAATACAGGGGAATCAATTCCCTCTTCTTTACAAGCCTCCAAACTAAATCTTCATATTCTCCAATATATATTCCTCACAAAAAGTGAGTCCTTTGGGGTTTAATAAGGTCCCTCCGAGTCCTTACTTTCATGCTTGGAATAAGTGTAGCTTCAACTGTTGCTTCCATCATTTCTCTCATATTAGTGGTGCTTGACCAGGTGTATCATCCTCCCCTTTTTGAAAATTATACTTTCTCGAATCCAAACCTACTAAACATAAAAAAGAGATAAAAACACACACATTACTTATAGTAGGAGGGTTAGAACAAGGGTTAATGCAAATAATACCACATTGAGAAGTTACCATAACCATGGATAACCAATGACTCCAAATCGTCAAGATAGATAAGATAAGGTGAAGAACATGAGAAACACACTCGAATGCAACAAAAACCCAAGGCAACCAAATATCCTTTAAGGTCTACATGAATGAGTCAATGGATGTAATGAAATCAGGCCTAGGAGACACCACTTCAATGGGCAAGAAAGTTATCTCTAACATCAAGAAAGACAAGCCACTATTTATAAACTAAGAAATTGATCATACCACAAACCATGAAAGTAAGTCCACCAAGCCAAAGTTGCTTTATTCAAAAGAATCTCTGGGGTCAAAGGGATATAATATACACACCTTTGAATCATGCATATAAGCCCACTTTACCAAGAAAATATTACCTCTACAACATGCCCTCTTAACCTAAATAGGAACATGATTGAATGATAAGAGATAAAAAAAGTAATTACCAAACATGCCTCTACAAGTTGTGGGGATCACATGTGAAGTAACAACAAGTAGACATACAACTCCTTCCCCTTGAGTCAAATGGAATCTCACACATAATGTGTACTCAACACAAGTCTGAGTATTATTATATGAGAAAATATAGTAGATAAAGACAACAAGTCCACCATAATTTATAAAACTCAAGAATGAAGCAACAACATATGGGCACACATCGTTCTTCCCTTTTAACAATTCAACCCCCATACATATTATATACTCAACACAACATTGAATATCATCATATGCAAATAGGTAATACAGAAAAAGGACAAGGTGCTTAAGTTCAAGCATGATGAAATGATGATATTTTAGAAATATTCACTTTCATCCTTCAAATAATTTCTCTATAAAAGAGTTCCACACAAGAGAAGCTTGTTAGTACAAGGAGTACGGGTCCTATATACAATATAATCAAATAAAGGTATAGATAACTCCCAAGAGGGCGTCCCCTACTCAAGACATCAAGAAAGATCTCAAGGTCCACTCAGAAAAATTAATTTATCTAACCATATAAGTGTGATAAGAAGTGGTACACAAACATTGGGTAACAAGATACCCGATGGACTCTCTTCACAAAAAAGGATATTGAATGCATAACTTGGATTCCACACATTGTAAGCATATTATCATCTTTCAAGTAGGTGATGGAATCCCTAACTATAGGGTAGAATATCAAACAAATTTAGAGAGGTTTTTAACCACAAGAAATTTCATCATGCCTCCAAGGAATACTTGGAGAAGGAGGGAATAGGTACATAACTTTAGGGAGAAGCCTTGGGTTGTAGTTTTAGACTTATATGCTTTGTTCAAAAGTTCCCTCTATCTCTTGTATCTTCCCGAGCCATGGGTTTCTGTCCACCTCTTCTGCTTTAGGAGCTTCCTTGGTAGGTGACTTTTCAAAAAATATCACAAGGAAAATTGCTTCACCCTTTCCAATCAAGTGCTTATGAACCCTTGTAAGCTTATTTTTATAGCTACTTGAGTTGGTATTGCATCTTTGTCTTCTTGTTGAGACTCCTTAGACAAGAGCCCCATTTGAATTTCACAACCATGTCTGAGAGGAGTACCTTATGATTCATTCACCTTTGATAATTGACTCCTCAAAAACCCTAAAAAACTGAAAAATAGGAACTAGACAAAATGCTAGTTTCATTTTAATATTGCTCAAGGGATACAAATGGTTATTAGGACCCTCTGCCATGATTAACTACTATTTTTGCTTCATCTATCTCTCCCCTTTCACTAGAAGCAACTTCTTTTTTACCTCCTTAACGTCTTTCCCTTTGAGTTCTTCTCAGAATCTCCTTATGATTTCATAAGCTTCTTTTAGTCGACAGGGCGATAATGGTGCAAGAAAAAGCTTTCATCCTTCAATCACAAAAGAGTACTTGTTAGATCTCCCATGATATAGGGCATCCCTATCAAATTTCCAAGGCCTCCTAAGGAAAATATGACATGAAAGCATCGAAACAATATCATAAAGAACTTTATTATGGTACTTGCCAATACTAATTTTATCACAACTTGCGTCAAAACCTTCACCTTTCTACTTTAATTAAAACATTAGAGTTTGTAGGGTTTTGGGTGCTTTATTTTGGGAATCTCCATATTTTTCACCAAAGTACCACTCACAACATTTGTACAATTCCTACTATCAATGATCAAAGAACACACCTTATTGATGATTTTTCCTAGCATGGAACAAGTTATCTTTTTGATCAAGTTCTTCTGTGGACATGTCACCCATGAGCCTTCTCATAATACAAAACAGATTCACATTCTCCTCCAATTGCTCTTATTCCACCTTTAGAGGCTGTCCTCTTCTCACAAGACTACCAATATTCTCATTATCTTCCATCTTTTCTTCATCCTCACTTATTGTTTCCTTATTTATTTTCTTATTAGGCTAATCATAACTACCCTTCTCCTCATACTCATCATTGTATTTGGTTAAACACCCTTCAAATAATCCTATAATTACCCTTTTATTAGGACACCCACTAGAAACATGCCCCCTTCCTTGACACCTAAACATTGAATAGTAAAAGGTCGAGGGTGTTTAAGTTTAGGATAAGTGAATTTGGGTTTGTCTTATTTTACCTTGAGACTAATCTTGGTTTGAGTAGTTAAACCAACACTGTTAGAGGGATCTCATGTAGTTGATGACTTCCACCTTTCTTTATTGTTTCCCCATAAGGAAATTGAAGTACTCTTGGTTTGGGAGTTCTTCTCCTTTTCAAGTCTTGTTATCTACTTAAGGAATCATGGAAACCTATTTCCAAATGCTCATATTATGCTTAAGCTTCAAAGGCCTCAAGATTTCATTCCTCAAGTTATCCACAAACCATCACCGTGCATTTCATAAAATCTCAACATTGGATTTGATCCTCAAACTCTCAAGAACGGGAGCACTAGTCAACAACTCCTTCAACCTCAGAAAGCTAGACTCATAATCAGCTGACCACTGGAAGGGCACAACCCTCTATGTCAGTCTAGTTAAGGGGGCTGCAATAGAGGAGAAATATAGAATGAAAAGTTGATAATACCCAGACAACCCTAGGAAGCTACGAATCTCAGTGAGGAATTAGGTTGAGGCCAATAAAAAACTCCTGCAACCTTAGATGAATAAACACTAACACCAGTACGTGATACCGTATGGCCTAGAAAAGAGACAGAATATAGATAAAACTCACACATTGAGAACTTAGCATAGAGTCACTCAGTCCTTAAAGTCTGCAAGATAACTCTCAAGTACTCCTAAAGCTTGGTTTGACTCTGCGAGTAAACCAGTATGTCATCTATGAAATAAATCATGAAGAAGTCTAAGTAAGGACGAAATAAGTGAGTCATCAAGTCCATGAAGGCTGCTGGGGTATTGGGTAGGCCAAACGACATCACTAGAAACTCATAATACCCATACCTCATCCAAAAAGCTATCTTCAGAACATCTTCAACCCGAATCTTACTGGTGGTAGCCAGACCTCAGATCAATCTTAGAGAACATTGTGGCTCCTTGAAGCTGATTAAAAAAATCATTAATACAAGTCAAGGGATAATTATTCTTAATATTCACCCTGTTCAGCTACCTATAATCGATACACATCCACAGGGACACGTTCTTTTTTCTTCACAAACAGCACCAAGGAACCCCACTACGATACACTAGGACGCATGAACCCCCTGTCAAGAAAATCCTACAACTGAACACTCAACTCATGAAGCTCAATTAGGGCATACGATATGAAGGGATAGAAATGGGCCTGGTGCCCGGCTTGACCTCAATAGCAAAATGTATATCACGTGTAAGTGGGAGGCCAGGTAGATTGACAGGAAAGACATCAACGAACTCACTAACAAACGACATAGATTAATGAAAATAATCTGGATGTTTGTCTTTATGAGTATTCAAGTCATAACTGAAATGAGGTCTTTAAGTAAGAATGCTTGTAAAGTGGATTGTTGAGTCGGGTATGTATATATGTCACCAGTACTGGAAGTAGTATTAGCACCGAGAGGATTCAGGTATAAAAATCCATATCCCATAACTTATGTCACAACCATAAGAAGGATTTGTCACCTAATTTGGCCTAATTGGATTGTCTTAGTGGTACCACTGGGAATTTTGATTTCCCTCTATCCTAGGAGGTTCAGGGAGCCCCTCCAGCATAGGGATATGTTTGGCTTCATGGATATATGCATGGGGTGTGTCTTTTATAGAACCTCTCAAAGGATGTTAAATGTCAATTTGAAGTAAGAAGATAAATAAGATGTTTAACTAAGTGTTTTTTTCCTTGTTAAAATTAATGATGGCTGAAGATGTTTTACTGAGTTTTTCTTATGCTATTAAAAGGTGAAGTCTTATTTGTAAACTATCAATTTTTCATAATAATTACATGCTAAAAATTTGTAGCTCAGAGTTAGTCTTATAGTTTTCATAACCAAAAAAGATAGTATGTTTTACTCTATTTATGAGTCTTTTATTTATGATGAGTTTAAAAGTTCTTTTAATACGTGATGTTTTAAGTATA
Source organism: Withania somnifera (assembly GCA_039654485.1). Taxonomy (NCBI): domain Eukaryota; kingdom Viridiplantae; phylum Streptophyta; class Magnoliopsida; order Solanales; family Solanaceae; genus Withania; species Withania somnifera. The sequence goes on from JBDJHY010181270.1 coordinate 6,932, forward strand.
TCCAATTATCCTGTATGATCATATCAACCTTGTAGTGTTCAGTACGAAGTGTGTTAGTATTGTAGTACTAAGTATAAAGTATGGTGGTATGGTGGTCAATCAACATGGGTCAGCATAGTAGAGAGATGTAGTCTATTAATAAAATATATTGTTTCATATTATTACTTCTTAGTATTGAGAGTCAGAGTAAGAGTTCTTCGTACATTGTGTAGCCAGTTCATGGTATATATATTACTATTGAGCATATTGCTATATCCTGTTATTATTGACCTCCTGCATTCTCAGTGTATTCAAATGTACTGATCTCATACTTTCTCATTATGCATGTCTATCATACATGTAGATCCGGCTAGCCATCTACACATTTTTGGTTGACTTGGATTCTCATTCTTATAAGACAAGAAGTGAAGTAGTAAGTTCCTATTTAATTTAGGGACCAGCCGAAGTTATCTTCATTTCATTATATTTTAGAGATAAGACTTTTAAGATAGTAGTATTGTTCTATTTTTTACCAGCGGCTTTCGTATATTAGAGTGATAGTTTGATATTAAGTTTTCCATTTCGTTCAGTATTAAGTTATTGACCAAGATGTGAGATCCACTACAATTTCCATTATATTATTATTATGATATTTCTTCCCCTAAGTATGAGTGATAGAGACAGGCACGAGTCAATGATACATCAAAGGGAACTAAGGTAACTTATTGGTTGAGGATGTCTCTCCTTCCTAGGGCGTGACTTAAGGGAATGACACCAGTGAGAAGTTAATAAAGAGTCTAATTTTACTAAATTTCTAATTGAGAGTTGTATTCGGAAGAGTTCGGGTAAATTGACTCTGAAGTATTAAATTGATATATTTTATAAAGAGTGTTAACCATTTGTGGTTTTAAACTGATGTTGTGGGCTTATGGTTCCATTGTGGTTGTTCCACTAGTCTGAGTGTTGATGTGTTATTTGGCTTCTGGTTTCAATGAGGTTGTTCCACTAATTCAATAGTGTTAATTAACATTTTATGAAAGGATTATTAGCACTGAGAGGGTTAACAAAGGCCCTTATACCTCATAAACCTGCATAGCTAGTAGGGTATTATTATTTTTCCTAGTAAGTGTGCCTAGAGAGTCTTGGTGGATCCACTAGGAGAGAGTGTCCCTTTTCTTTGGAAGGGTTTGGGAGCCTCTACACAAAGGTAATATGTGGATTTATTTTCTAAGGCACTGAGGTATATCGGTTATAAAAACTCCCGAGAAGAAGTAAATTGACAGTTTTGAAGTAAAGAAAGTGAAAGGAAGTCTTTAAATATAGTTTATATTTCTTTATTAAAACTGATGAGTCTATCTAAATTTATTAAGTTTATTTTTGTCATGCCCCGAACTCATAACCTAGGCGGGACCGGCATCCTTAGCTATTAAGTCATCCTAGCAGCCCCGGAAGAACCACATGTATCACACATAGCTCTATTCCCATCCTAAGCGAAATCAATAACAACAATATAATATGTGTAATAGGCTCCTCACGATAAAAAATAAATAGTCTTAATAAAAGAATAGATAAACTCAAGTCTCAAACCAATACATCTTAGTATGAAAACCTCTACTCGCTAAATAATGGACTGCTAGCATAAGAGTTTACTATTTAGTCTCTAACAAATGAAATAATAAATAAATAAATAAAGCTAAAGTCCAAGCACTAGAATAATAAAATAAAATAACTCCATATCTTGCCCTTGAATCAAGTGAGGACTCATCAATCTTCTATTCTTCTAAGAGTGCAAGTAATTTAAACCTCGAATATCCAAATGGTTGGAAATATCTCCATAGGAGTTAACACATGTAGAAAAGGTAGAATTAGTATAATTAAACATGTATTGAGTATGTGAGCAGGTATAAAATAGGCTATACAGTATAATGATAAGTACAATGCCATGCATGACAGCAAATCTCAACTTCATCTCTAACTCAACTAAGAAATTTAATAGTTTATAATGCAAACAGTTAAATAGCTCATATCTCAAATAAACTTAGTTAAAATAGTTTAACTCGTCAGTTTCTAACAAAATATAAAGACTTAGTTAAAAACATATTTCCTCTCTCTCTTTCTTCAAAATATTCGATTTTAACTTCTCTTTAGAAGTTTCTATAACCGACATACCTCAAGGCATAATGATGAAGTCCACATATTACCTTGTGTGTATGGGCTCTCATACCCCACCACAGGATGAGACACTCTTTCTAGTGGATCCAATTAGACACTCTAGGTATAACTGAGCGATACCAAAATAATATCTTACACTGGCTACGCATGTTATGGGTATTGGGAAACTCATGCCTACGTTCGGTACTAATACTCCTCCCATAAAATTTACATCAACACTCAACACTTTTGACTTAATGGAACACCCTCAGTGGAATCATAAGTCAAATACAACATCAACACTCTAAACTAGTGGAACATCCTCAATGGAACCAACTAGCCCTAATCATCATTTAAAACCATAATTTGGTTAACACTCTTTATCAAAACCTCAATTTGACACTTTATAGTCAATTTTACTCTCAAATTGTAAATAAATCTAAAATCATCATGAAAACTCTCAATTTACTTCAATTATAAATTTAAACATGCTTCACGTTCATACTCAAAATTATATAAAAAGTCTAATTATGATACTTCAAACGTCATATCAAGTCTTAAGATAAACCTTGAAAATAATCATCGATTCTTACCTTAAAGCTTCTTTCTTTATTTTCATAAGGACTTCCATAATTAAATAATTATCATGAAAATTTTATAATTCTAACTCAAAAACATCAAGAAAATCATCACCTCAGGAAATCATAGTTTATAGAATTAAACAAAAATCCTAGCACGATTCTACATCTTCAAAATCTTATTTAGAAAAAGGTTTTGGGGTATAAGGATGAAAAAAGTCCTTGATGATAGCCCATGTACTTGATTAGAAGAAATTTGATGCGGAAAAATCTACAACCGAACGGCTACAGAGAAATCTATATGAAAAACCCTAGTTTTGCATCCTTGGAAAAGTTTGAATAAAAAAACTCTTGCCTTGATCAATTAGGCAAAAGATGAATGGATTTAGAGCTTAGGGTATTTATATTATTATGTGTGGAAGCCAAAATATCATTGGTTTATCCCAAAAAGTCAAAGAAATTACCAAAAAATAGCCCTTATTAAACGTACATGAAAACATCTCCGAAAACCACGAGTTTAAGAGCACGAGTCATGGTCATCAACACCACGGCTCTTGTTATGATTCATACCAAAGGGAGAGAAAAACTGGTTCCTCGCTTTCAATAGTACAAACTGGGAAGTATGGGTCGCGGTTTGGAAGAGTACAGGTCGTGGTTGGGTCTCGTGAAACCTTCTCATTAATTTGGGAAGCTTTTGGTTATATAGCACAAATCACAGTACAATTCATACTATTAGGGATCATGAGTCGTACTGCAGGAAGCCATGAGTCGTAGTAAGGCACCTGGGAACATTTCACTGTGGAATAGATTTTAGCAAAACACCCATAACTTCATACTTCGAATTCAAAATGACACGTGGTTTATTGTGTTAGAAAAATAGACTCAAACACATTCAATCATACATCACCTAAATCATTATATATTAAAAGATATGATCGTTTAAAGTTGACCCAAGCATGAAGTAACATCAAAACTAAACCAGTAGGAAAGGCTTTGAACTCAACATTATATTATGAGTTGCTTATGAACTTAAATCACCTCAAAGTCTTATCCCAGACTATAATTAATGCTTTATCAACTAGACTCAAGCTTCGAGGATTTACTATTTTATACTCTTGAGAATTGAGATTTTTGAACTATTATTTGTTTAAATTGCATACTATTGCTTAATTGAATTGCTTGAAAGTTAAAGTGTTTTAATAAATACTATTAACCTAAATGTTATTGCTTGATGTTGAGAGTCAGAATTAAACTTGATTTAAAGTTGTTACGTCTAAAGTATTTATTGGGTTTATTTAATACTTGGGAAGGTTGAAGATTTTTAACTGATACTATTTAAAAATACCTATTATTTCTTACCTGAGTTGAGCCTGGCGTTTAGTATACTATAATTGTTTATGAATTGCATAGCCATGAGTTATTTATCATCGTAGTCTATTTCAACTTCTCATATACTCAGTATTTTCATGTGTTGATCCATACTTTATGCTACATGTACCCCCCCTCCCCCCCTTCACTGGATTTTTTTCACTGAATTTTTTCTAATAAGGTTTTAACGGTGCACATTATCTTTCAAATAGACATTTAAGGGGGAGTGTTATAAAAGTATTTATGTATTGTGAATATATATTTCCTGGTCTATCAAGATAAGGTAATGCTACTTCAATTCTAATGAATGTCTATTTCCTATATTTATCATATTAGCCTAATTTTTTCCAATAAATAGAGGGATTCTCTTCATTGTAAATTTTCTATCAAAAAAATAATAAAATATCTCCTTTTTTTTTTTCTTTCTCCCTAAATATTGTTCTTGTTTTCTTTATTATGTCATAACAAATACTGTAATTTTTAAGAATAAAGATAATGCAAGTGAGCTCTAATGCCGATCATTATTAGGCTCTTTAAACATGCACATACTAATAAAGATCAATTAAGGAAAAAGTTAATTGAATAAAAGCTTTGGTGTACTCCGTAAAATGCATGTATCTAAACATGAAGAATGGTTTTTGTGTGTAGTTGTGGATATTAACATTAAATTCCAACCTTTAAATTGTAATTGGTAGACTAATTACTATTGAAAACAGTCAATCACCTTCATTATTTGCAATGCACGTGCTAAATCACTAGTAAAAATAAAAGAATAAGTCCATGGTTTGATTATTTTTCTACTACATCATTCTTGATTCAAACACATTATGTTCGTTAAATATAAATAGAAAAATATTCAACTAGCATAATTATTCTTCAAGAAATAGAGAAATAATATCATATTTAAGAAATAAATTAAAATGAGTAAATTAGGGGTGTTTATCAGACAACTTGATTAGAAATTTACGTTTAATGATTCAATTTATCAATTATCAATTTTTTCACATATTAATTCTCTAATCTAATCATATGATATCTGTTCTATATGAATTTAATGATCATGTATCGATT
>JBDJHY010181280.1:0-12078 GCA_039654485.1 Withania somnifera
ATCCTATCCATCATAGCGTCTACTCACAAATTGGATATCACTAGACACATCTTAAAAACTCAAAGGCAAGACCGAACAAACCGGACCTGGACTCTGGCTACTCAACCCAAGTTGTAGTGGCAACAGGCCCCTGGGAAGGGTAAAATTTATGGACTGATGTCAAAACTCTCCACAAATAAAGCAACCCCCAATTATCCTCTTCTCACTTCCCCTAGATGGATTACCATGAATCCTCACTTGGTAATGGGTTCCCTATTCGTTAATCCTATAAATATCATGATAGGCCTTATTTAAGCCCTATAACTGTCTAAAAATCTTCCAAAGGGTGTGTCCTACTGCTACCAACTATTCTGTTACCAAAAGGAGTAGCAAGACTAATCCTCTAAAGAAACACAACACTTTAATATACTTGGTAAGGTAACGCATGGTGGCAAAACCTGACCTCCCCACAAAACTTTGTTGTAGTCCAAAATAGTTGAAGACCCCTGATGAAGTTTGAAAACTTATTCCCAAATGATGATTCTCTAGAAGTGCCCCATAGTACCTCTGTCTAAATCATAGTTCCATAAAGAGTTGTCATAATAGTAACTCCCATTAGAGCCTGAGTATCTCCCAGAACCTGTATGTGATGATGTGGTCTCTAGGTGCTCGGTTCTTATTCTGAAGCTTTGAGAATGTGCATGGGACCCACCAAGGGCCTTGTCCTAATAATCTACAAGGAGTAGAGCCTATTAAGGTGATAAGAAATCTAATGATCATACAATGCGTGAAAGGAGTCAAGAAGTGAGAGCCTTTCCTAAAGAATGCCCAATAGCGTTCTGAAGGTCAGATACAGACTTCTATGTACCAATCCGTGGGACTCTAACAGACACTTGCTCCTATATCCAGAGACACCGATAACCAAAGCTTTGATACAACTCTATCACGGCCTAAAAATTAAGTTGTGATAGTATTTACATCTCACCTATAGACAAGCCTAACTCAAACCCAGATTAAGTAGTGGTGGGCTAGTACCAAGAACCTAAAGGAATGAGAAGGAAGGTGAAGAAGAGAAATAGAAGTAGAACATAAAAATACACAACTAAACATGACTCCCCAGAATCTGGTTTCATGGTTGTAGAGTATCTCTACAGAGAAAAGTAAAAATACAACCCACTATAGGGAACAAAATATAAAATACTTACCTAGACTCTAAGTAGGATAAATGTAGATACAAAAGGATGATCGGCTATCATAAATGCCAAATGCTCGTATCTCCTAAACAACACAATCTATCGGGAAGATCGCATCTGTGCTGATGACTTGTACTAAAACCTACATCAGGAAAAGATGCAGAAGTGTAGCATGAGTAAAAACACAATGGGTACCTAGTAGGCATCATAGGCGGAGTAGTCAAAAGTAAGCATAAGAAAGGTAAAGGGTGATTAAAAGTAACTAAGTCACTAGAACATAAGGTGCAACATGAAGGGTAACTATAGTAATAGCTAGTAAGTCCAGAGAAGGGTCAGTTATTAGTGTGTGTAGTATCAGTTAACAAGTAAGAAGGAAAGCCCTAACAAGGTATAGCACATAGACTCAGGCCATAAGAAGATCATGATCAAACATGACACGTACTTAGAGATCCAACGTCACCAACATAAGTAAGGACCAAACTAGAGAAAGTGAAACACAAGGAAACCACTGAATGTGATAGTAACTACGGCAAGGAAAGTAATCAGAAACACAGAAAGTACAAAACAATCCTACCTAAAACCATCACATAAGTATAGAATTGACCCAACAGAACTTCCCCAGTAAGTCCCCAAGAGTGCAACCAAACGCCAAAAAGTATGCAATGTAAAGAAGTGCTGCAAATTAACTACTTCCTATATGCACCTTCCCCAATACATGACCTATGAGGAGTAGATATAAGGAAGATTCCATGTGTACTTACCCCTCCTAGTCCAGTATATCCCTCTCTCAATTTGTAACTCCTAACTAGTAGTAACATCTTAGCCATAGAAACCTAGTGTTAGAACGTCAGTGGAGGTATCTAATCCAGGTACAAAATCCTAGTAAAATCCAATCAGCGCCATAGTCATCAGGGATAAAACTGAGGCAAAGCCCGTATATCATATCTCGGTGGAAACTCAAGTCCATTCATGTAGGAAAAAATCCAAATCTCAGTGAAACCCAATTGTCTCCATGTAGGCAGTATCCAGAAATCATGGTGATAGTGAGAAATTAGCCTCAATAGATGTGAGAAAAGCTCCATATTGCTCATGAGCACAATCGAGGAAAGTATTATATATATAAATCAATTTTTAATTATTATTCTATCAAAATCAAGATACTTTTTTAAGTGTTTAGTGCATGATCATTACACAAAACCAATAAATAGGCTAAATTGTTGTAAGTCTGCTAACTAGAATTCATAAGATGGCTGGTAAGCCCTAGTGAGGCATATCCCCTCCTAGCCAAACTATGGCTCCGAGTCTAGAGTAATCACATCAAAGAAGCTATAACTTCCCAGAGGGCACCGGTTAAGGTCCACGTACATCCCAAGTAAGGGAGAACATGGAGCTATCATAGCTCAATCTAATGCAAAATCACTCCCAGGCTAGCACCGGGCTAGGGTACAATATCAACACATTAGGCTACTAACTATCCAGCCTAGAATTATCATCACATAAGGCTACCAACCGCGCAGCAGAGCTACATCTGGCTATGTATAGCTGAAGGTCACACACTCACTAATCATATGATATATCTTAGATACAACATAGAATAATTAGCCTACCTCGATCGGCTTTAAAGCCACCATTTAAAATAGGGGATTGCTACTAAGCTCTAATCACTAGTATAATCTTCTCCCCAACCTCACTACATTCCAAAGTCAGCATATAAAAATAAACACCAAAGGTGTTCGTCCTCACACAACCATACTATGTTCCAGAGTCAGCGTTGAACATACGGGTAGGGAAATATAGCCTCAGGGTAGGTATATAAGCTACAAGCCAGCTAAGTGAGCTACAATCTGGAAGAATAAGCATATCGGGGCCCGACTACTAATCCCAGCCCGAGCTAGAGCTTTATTCTATATATACTAAACTAACACCCATTTTGAAGAAAGTAGACTATAGCCTACCAAAAGCCAGTGAAAACCTCAAAAGTCATACTGGAATAAGCAAAGAATCATAAAAGAGCTCAGAACTACACGAGTATATCAACAATGAAATCTAAGAGTCACGAGGAGTAAAATAAGACCCATATTTCTATGTGAATAGAGGAGTCGAAATCCAAGCTAAAAGCAATTCAGTTAACCCTAATGGCTTAGAAAAATAAAATATTTATACAAAACGTAGAGTGCAACTCATAATCATATGGTACAAAATAGGGCATAAAATCAATATACAAAATAAAGATATAATCCCTAGAAACTTTATTTATAGAGAGCTTTGTTACAATAGTAGAATCGAAGAAGTACCCAGTAGAAATGATAGTAGGATCACTAGACTATGTTCTCACGGATTAAACCAATGATTATGGACCATTAATACCATTAATTTAGCTTGGAATCTATAAAGAAAACTGAATAAAACTATCCAGAAATGGAAAAAGAAACTTTATATAGGCCTTCCAGGTAGCATTCAAGATCGTGGAGAAGGGCAATGCGACCGCGAGCCCTGGCCACCTCAGACTACGCGATCATGTCCCACCGCCATACAATCACAACGAATGATAAGTCTGGACTATACGGTCGCAATGCGCTGCCACGCAATCGAGATAAAAAGGGGTCTTAGGCTATGAAATTGAGACCAAGTCCACGTGATTTCTATGTTTTGGCCCCCATCCAGCCTCAATTTTGAGTAATTAAGGCTCAGAATGGAAATAAAGTCTGACTTCAATGATCCATATATGGAATGTTTATGTAATTAATATTCCAGACTTGACAAAATCAACTAAAAGGAGGTTCGGGATCATATATGTTGAGTAAATACCGAAGTAATAATATTTAGAGAAATTTAAGCCCTAAACTTCCATGGAGCCAACCTATCAGTCCCAGCAAGTCGCAAATGACCTGGGGTAGTTACAAGAACCCTTTAACGTAGGAAAATAATGGGAATAAGGGAAATGACCCCGAGGGCCATTACAAATTAAAGAGAGGAATCAAATTCAAATCATGAAATCATATGATCAATTAATTTCTTATTATAGATCTGTCATACTTAATCTAAACATCTCCAATGTAATAATCTTCCCAACTACACACAAACTAGCAAGCAAAAGCTAATACTTTACAAAAAGACCAGGAGCCTCAACTTTCCCTAGACTTGAAGAACGAAGTCACTCGGGAGATTTTTGTTTTTGAATTGCCTCTAAATGAGCACAATTTAGTCATAAACACATTATACACAAGAAAATATAACCATCAATACTCATATTGCAATATTTCAAAGATTTTTCCAAAAATTTCATCACGAGCCCAAAAAGATAAATCATAATTTTATTTTAAGAAATTCTATTACCCATAACTTGATAAACTTAAATATCAAGTTTCATCAAAATCCCATTCCATTTCGTAGTCTGAAGTCTAAAATCTCTCTTTTTTAGATCATGAGAAATTTCACAATTTTTTAGCATAAAAGTTCATGAATTCAAGGTGGAAATTGTGATAAAATCAATGAAATAGTGTTATAAATAGTCCCAATAATTAAAAGGGGAAAACACCACTTTTGATCTTTCTCAAGTTGAAGAAATCACCCTAGGGTTGAGAAAAGTACATAGTTCGTAAAGAAAACCCCAAAAATTCACTTTTATACCAGCAGATGTCGATTTATTAGTCAAAATGACTAATTTTATTAGAAAATTGGCCAATTTACCGGTGCTATAATATTCAATTTATCAGTCAAAATGGCTGATTAATCGGTCACACCAGACAGCAACGAATTCCACAAAAAGAGCCATAACTTCCTCATATGAACTCGAAATATGATGATTTTTTTTTGTGCTAAGTCCAAACTATTGATATGTATCTAATGATACCATAGAAACACCAAAAATAACTCATTATCTATAGGTGGTTCTGATAAAACTCAACGACAAAAACACTTTAAACTCTAATCAAGTACCCAAAACTTAATCGATGCCTCTTGAACACAAACCAAATATGAAACTAGGCTAAATTTGATGATCCAAATCCAATGGAACCATCAGATATGAATATGGGCACTCCATATCTAGATGTTGACCAAAGTCTACCATTTATTTAACACTTCAACTTATCCTTCAAACCACTCAAAATCATTTTGAATGGGATAAAATAGAAAATAAAGGTCCTACTAGACCAAAATCAACATTCCAAAGTTGATTGAACTGACAAAATTTCATTTTGAAATACCAAACCTCAAATAACCCCTAAAATTCCTCATTTCTTACTTTAAAGCTTGAAAAACCAAAATTTTCAAAAACTTACTCAAAATCCATTATGTTCCCAAACCAACCATGGAATTAAACTTAGTTTGGCTCACATATAATAATGATATCCTTTAGTGTAATCATTTTATGGTGCTTAATTGCATTATCTGATCTTAAATCAACCCACACGCATACAATAGGAACCTAATTATTTTAGTTATCAATACCCAAACCTGTGAGGATAGATTGGCCATTCAAAAATGACGCACTCTGACACACAAAACCGCTAATAGCCCCTTGTTTTGGACCGTCAATTTTGTACCATTAACCATTCCAGTACCGATGAACCACTTGGACCAACTCTGTTTATGCACTTTTTGACTTTTATAATGATATGCATACCTACTATATTCATATAAAATGGCAACATGACATACCTAACAACAAACAAAACTCCAATATATAGTATAACTGATGATATTAGATCACTGGTACAACCAACACCCTATGTAATCGTACAACTATGATAAAACATTACTTGTCCCAATACATCTATTTAGTCTCACCAATAGGTAATCTTACCACTACAAACACATTGATGAATCCCTACCTAAATATAAATATAGGCATACTCTGACTCATATTCAACTAGTAGCTAAAATCACCAAACACTAACTTTCATAATAAAACCTGACAAAACTGGATGACCTATATCTATCATTCATTGCTTTTATTATATCAATCAAACTGGTCGTGCTATAGAACTCAAGACTTCAGTGTAATGACCCTCATGGTCATTTATGATAAATATGTAATTTTTTGTATTCTAGAGCATCTTGGTAGTTGCCCCAAGTCATTTATGACTTTATGAGACCGATACTGGATCCCTAGTGACTCAATTGAGAAATATCTTAAATTGCCTATTTTAGATCTTAAAACTAAGTACTCATTGACTAAAGTCGGTTTTCCTTCAAGACGAGCTCAAAATTAAATTCCAACAGTTTTGTTAGCTCCAGATACCAAACAAAGTCAAGATTTACCTTAAGTTTGTGTTTTGGAGTTTTTGCTTACAATTTATGCTGATTTGTGGATTTTGGTTAAGCTTAAGGCCTAAAGTGGATCTTGAGTGGTATTTTGGTATTCGGAATGTTGGATCAGAATTCTGATGCTTCTAGTGATTTTAGGCTAGTGGAGGTGTTGGTTCATTTACTGGACTTGCCGTTTCTTTTTTGAGGTGTTGTGGGAATGTTATGGTTTAGCCAAATGGTTGACTTAGTCAACTTTCTTCCAAAACAATCTCGGATTCCACTTTTGACTATGCCATTGAGTCCGAGAGGTGTTTTTCACTCAAAATACATAAATGGTTTCATGTTGTTGGACTCCATTTCAATTTCGTGCCTTCATTTGAAAATTATGCAGTTAAAGATTCTCTGCATAAATTAATTAATTAGCATGATCGCGCTAAAATAGCGTGAACGCGCCCCATCGCAGCTAGTAAAAAACAACAGAAACTCAATTTTTTAGTTTATTTCTCAACCCTTTTCTCAATTTTTCCTCTTGTCCTTGTGCGATTCTTAATGGGAAATTCCAAAAATATTCATGGAAAAGTTTTTGAAGATTCCCTACGTCTTTCCCCATTATTGGTAAGTCTTCTTCTCCATTCTAATCATTGAAAATTGAAGCTTTCCTCCATTAATGACCCTAATTGTGAAAACTCAAAATTCTCCAATTAATTCATGTATTATTTGATAAATTATTGTCTCTTGACTTTATTTCATTCCGTAGTATAGTTACTTCGTCGAATTTCCTCGTTTAATTCAGTAAAGTTTGAATCTTTGATCCCTTTTTAATCAAAAATTTCTTGGGGTATTTGAATCCCTTCCCGCACTCAAATTATGCTCAATTTTGGATCACGAGTTCCTAATGACATTGGGGACCCTATAGTAAAGTTTATTTTCAGTTTCAGTGAGCCCGCCCATAAGCCCATTTTAGAATCAATTTTTGACCTTGTGCAAAATTTAATATAAATTATACTGTTAGGCTTGTATTAACATATAGAACACTTTGATGCAAGTTTTGGATCATTTAGAGACCATTTGATATCAGTCAAAGTACTATTCGCGAACTTGCAGTGCTTTATCGTCGAATGACAGGTAGGCTCCGTGGGGCTATTTCTGGGCTTAAAGCTTTAATAATTGTACTAAGTAGCATCCGTGGTTTGGGTAGCTAGGTTGATATAGTGATCCCCTATAGTTCTTTCGTCTGTTCCATATTGATATTTATGTTTTGTCATCCAATTGATACGGTGTATGTGACTTACAAATTGACTAGAATTACCTATCCACGGCATAGGATGTTGATATTACCTGATCATATATTGATATGTATACTTGTTGATGTGTTGTGCATGATGAGACTATGGCTCTGATGAGAGTGCATTGGGGCTAGGTCAGTATCACTACTTGAATATTGAGCCATGATTCCTAGAGTATGATTTTGATAACGAAGATGAATAATGAAATAAAGCAATAAATGGTAACATTCTAATAATAATATAAGTAATGCTCTTTTACTGTTTTAGACTCGACATTGTATCGAGCACCCGGTAATACTATTTTCACATGTTTTATCCAGGATTCACATTTTGGCACCACTATCATTTTTCTAATTAATGTTGGGACTTTAGATCGACTTTGTTCAGCAGTGAGTACAGCTGTATCGACTTGTTCAGCAGTGAGTACAGCTGCTAGGACTTGAGTCCGTCATAGCACGACAATAGGTACAGCTTTTTGACATACATGGTACTATTGGTTATGAACATCGAGGATACCTGATCTTGTACGGATATTGCTGATACGATATATATATACAGGCTTTGAATGCCTTGACTTGTCGAGCAGGGCTTCATGATAATTGGACTCGTTCATGATTTTTTTTTATTAACGACATCTTGGTGTATTTGTAGAGTAAGTCTGATCACAAACAACACTTGAGATCGATTCTCCAAACACTGAGAGAACACAAGTTTTATGCCAAGTTCTAAAAGTATGTGTTTTGGTTAGAGTCCGTTGCATTTTTTGGACATGTAGTGTCCAATGTTGTAATTAAAGTTAACTTAGTAAAGGTTCAGGTAGTACATGATTGGCCGAGATGACTTTTATTTATGAGATTCGCAGTTTCGTGGGTTTGGTTAGATACTATTGGCATTTTATTGAGGGGTTCTCATCAATTGAAGCACCTTTGACTAGACTGATTAGGAAGGATATTGCATTTCAGTGGTTGGATGAGTGTGAGATTAGCTTTTTAAAGCTCATGGACTTATTGACTTCAGCACCAGTTTTGACATTGCTAGTGGAGGGTCAAGGTTTTTCCATGTATTGTGATGCCGCCAGTTTTGGTTTGGGTTGTGATCTAATATAGCAGAGCTCAGTCATTACATATGCTTCGAGGCAGCTAAAGGTACATGAACGTAACTCCCCACTCATGACATAGAGTTGGCGGCGGTAGTGTTTGCGCTTAATATTTAGAGACATTATCTATATAGGGTCCAATGTGAGATATTTACTAACCATCACAGTCTTTAGTACATTATGAGTCAAAGAAAGTTAAATTCCAAGCAACGAAGGTGGATTGAACTACTGAAAGACTATGAAATTTTTATCCTATATCATTTGGGCAAGGAAAACATAGTGGCAAATGCCTTGAGTTGGAAAGAGGTGAGTATGGGTAGCCTAGCAGCCTTATCAGTTTTTAAGAGGCCACTGGTAGTGAAAGTTTAGTCATTGGCTTATTGATTGGTTAGGCTTGATCTTTTAGAACCCAGGCGTGTATTGGCATTTTTTTAGGCCAAAACTTGCTTAATAAATTAGATTCGACAACATCAGTTTGAGGATAAGCAGTTGGTTGCTCTTCAAAGCTAGGTATTAGCTAGAGAAGCCTGCAGGACTTTTATTGATTTAGATGGTGTGATTTGATTTGATGGTCATATTTGTATACCTCAGATTGGTGATTTAGTACAGTTGATCTAACATAAGGCTCACAGCTCAAGGTATTCTATTCATCCTAGTACATCCAAGATGTACCAGGATTTACGACATTTGTATTGGTGGATTGGAATGACGAGGGATATTTCTAAGTATGTTTCTAAGTGTTTAAACTATCAACAGGTTAAGTATGAGCATCGAAGACCATGTGGTTTGATGTAAAGACTCCCTATTCCGGCTTAGAAGTGGGAGCGAGTGACTATAGACTTTGTTTTTGTATTACCGAGGACTACCAAAAGTTTAAATACAGTTTGGGTCATTATTGACACGCTGACCAAGTCACAACACTTCATTTCTACTCATAATGCTGAGCGCCTGGCTCAAGTTTACATTTGTGAGGTAGTTAGATTGCATGGTATTCCTATTTCTATCATATTTGACAGAGGCACTCAGCTCACTTTACAGTTTTGGAGGTCTGTTTAGCAAGACTTGGGTACCAAGGTGCATTTGAGCAAGGCATTTCATCGCAGACGAACGGTCAATCCGAGCAGACTATTCAGGTGTTGGAGGATATGTTAAGAGCTTGTCTAATAGACTTTGGTGGTTCCAAGGATTAGCACCTACCATTGGCAGAGTGTGCCTATAATAATAGCTATCACTCCAGCATTGAGATGGCACTATTTAAGGCACTATATGGTAGGCGGTGTAGATCACTTATTGATTGGTTTGATGGTTTTGAGGCAAGAGTCCAGTATTTAGACTTGTTGCACAATTCTCTTTATCAGGTCTGGTTGATTTAGGATAGGTTGAGGGCAGCATAAAGTAGGCAAAAGAGCTATGCCGATCGTAAGCTTCGTGCCTTAGAGTTTGGGGTTGGTGATAGAGTGTTTCTACGGATATCTTCTATATGCGGTGGAATGATATTTTCTATGCATGGAAAGCTTAGTCCCAAGTATATTGGGTTATATGAGATATTGGAGAGAGTTTGTGATGTTGCCTATAGGTTGGCATTACCTCCTATGCTTTCATCTGTTCATCCAATTTTCCATGTTTCTATAATATGGTGGTATATCCCTGATGAGTCATATTTCATTCAAGAGGACAAAGTGCCACTAGATGAGGATTTATCCTTTGTTGAAGAGCCTGTGAAAATCTTGGCTAAGGATGTGAGAAAGTTGAGGTCCAGGGAGATTACAATGGTTAAGGTGCATTTGAGGCACCGTCCGATGGAGGAAGCTACTTGGGATATTGAGAGTGAGATACAGAAGCAGTATCCACAGCTATTTGAGGCATCAGGTACATTCTCTTCCCATTTAATTCTTGCTTTTACTTGACTTTCAGGGACGAAAGTCCTTTTAGTAGTGGATGTTATAATGACCCCCATGGTCATTTATAATAAATATGAGACTTTTTATATTTTAGAGCATCTTGATAGTTTCCCCAAGTCATTTATGACTTACAGGGACCGGTAGTCTGGTTCCCTGGCAACTTAGTTGAGAAATATCTCAAATTGCCTATTTTTAGCCTAAAACTAAGTACTAGTTGACCAAAGTCAACTTTCCTTCTAGACAATCTCGAAATTAAATTCTAAAAATTCCGTTAGCTCCGGAATGCCAAATAAAGTCACGATTGACCTTAAGTTTGTGTTTTGGATTTTTCGTTTGCAATTTATGCCAATTTGTGGATTTTGGTTAACTTTAAGGCCTAAAGTGGAGCATGAGTTGTATTTTGCTGTTCGGGGTGTCGAATCGGAAGTCTGATGCTTCCATCAGTTTTGGAATGGTGATTTTAGGCTAATAAAGGTGTTGGTTCATTTATCGGACTTGCGTTGCATTTTTGAGGTGTTAGTAGGAATGTTATGGTTTAGCCAAATAGTAAACTTAGTCAATATTTTGCTGAAACAATTTTGGATTCCACTTTCGACTACGCCATTGAGTTCAGAAGGTGTTTTTCACTCAAAATACATATATGGTTTGTTGTTTTTGGACTCCATTTCAATTTCGTGCCTTCGTTTGAAAATTCTACAGTTGCAGATTTTCTGCATTAAGCGTGATCGCGCTTAGAGAACGCGATCATGGTAAAAATAAAAAAATTTAATTAGCACAATCGCGCTAAAATAGATCAAATGAGCCCCTTCACAGCACATTAAAAATAGTAGAAACACAATTTTTCATTTTATTTTTCAACCCTTTTCTCAACTTCTCCTCTTCTCCTTGTGCGATTCTTAGTGGGAAATTCTGTCAAATTCATGGAAAAGTTTTTGAAGATTCCCTACATCTTTCTCCACAATTGGTAAGTCTTCTTCACCGAAGCTTTCCTCCATTAACGACCCTAATTGTGAAAACTTAAAATTCTCCAATTAATTCATGTATTATTGGATAAATTATTGTCTCTTGAGTTTATTTCACTCCGTAGTATAGTTATTTCGTCGAATTTCCTCATTTAATTCTGTAAAGCTTGAATCTTTGACCCTTTTTAATTAAAAATTTCTTGGGGTGTTTGAATCCCTTCCCGCATTCGAATTATGCTCAATTTTGGATCACGAGTTCCTATTGACGTTGGGGACCCCATAGTAAAATTTATTTTCAGTTTCATTGAGCCGGCCTACAAGCCCATTTTAGAACCAATTTTTGACCCTGTGCAAAATTTAATATAAATTATACCGTTAGGTGTGTATTAACATATAGAACACTTTGAC
>JBDJHY010181291.1:0-12078 GCA_039654485.1 Withania somnifera
AAGGTCTGAATTAGACCACCAACCTGCGAAATAGAAGGAGGACATGAACCCGTAATACACAATCAGATTCTACTTTAGCCTAATTAAAATCACCAATTAGGACTCTCTCCCTCAACTGTACAAAGCATGGGTCCTTATACTGGCGATGTCAAATCTGGTTAAACAAAAATGATCTAGACTCAATATAAAGAATAACCCACTCTGGCGATGAAGATCCAACCTAACCACCATACTGGTCAAGAACTAAATATCCTAAGCTAGCAGCCTCTCAGAAATAGGAACGGCAGCTAGGCTACCCAAGCTTACCATTTTTCAGGTCAAGGCATCGGCAACCACGTTAGCCTTTCCTAGATGATAGAGAATAGTCATATCGTAGTCCTTCAAGAGCACAACCTACCTCGACTGCCTCAAGTTAAGCTCCTACTGACTTAGAATGTACTATAAGATGTGGTGATCAGTAAATGCCTCGCAGTGGACTCCATATAAGCAGTGCCATTATATCTTAAGCACGAAAACTAACACCGCCAACTCTAAATCATGGGTGGGGTAGTTGCGCTCCTGATCCTTCAGCTACCTTGATGCGTATGCTATGACATGGTCCTGCTACATCAGAACACAACCCAAACCAACACCCGAACCATCACAGTACACTGTAAACGGCTGACCCTCAACTGGTAGAATAAGAACTGGAGCAGTAGTCAATAACTCCTTCAGCCTCAGAAAGCTAACCTCACACTCAGCAGACTACTGGAAAGGCATTTCCTTTTGTGTCAGTCTATTCAAGGGGCTGCAATGGAAGAGTAACCCTGAACAAAACAACAATAATACCCTTCCAACCCTAGGAAGCTAGATTCTCAATGACGGATGTAGGTCGAGGCCAATAACAAACTGTTGCAATCTTAATCGAATCAACACTAACATCGACACCTGATACCACATAGCCTAAAAAGGAGATGAAATCTAGAATAAAATCACACTTTAAGAACTTAGCATAGAGTCGCTTAGTCCTCAAAGACTGCAACACAACTCTCAGGTATCCCTGATGCTCAGCTCAACTCCGCGAGTAAACTAGTATGTTGTTGATAAAAACAATCATAAATGAATCTAGAAATGATTAAAGTACCTGACTTATCAAATCAATAAAACCTTCAGGGGAATTAGCGTAAATGACATCACCAGAAACTCATAGTGCCTATACCTCATCCAAAAAGTTGTCTTTAGGGACATCCTCAGCCCGAACCCTTAACTATTGGTAGTCAGACCTCAGATTAATCTTAGATAACACTGTGGATTCCTGAAGTTGACCAAACAAATCATTAATATGGAGAAGAGGACACTTATTCTTAATAGTCACCTTGTTCAGCTGCCTATAATCAATATACATCTGTAGGTACCCATCCTTCTTCCCCACGGCAATGTACTAGGAAGGATAAAACCTTTGTCAAGAAAATCCTTCCATTGAAAACTCAACTCACAAAGCTCATCCGGTACCATACAATACAGAGGATAGAAATGGGTCTTGTTCCCAGCTCAACCTCGATAGAAATTCAATATCTCGCTCTGGTAAAAAGCCAGACAAATTAGCAGGAAAACCATCGACAAACTCGCTAACAACCGACACAGTCTCGGGGGAAAGGGACTCAGTACTGACATTTATAATATGGGACAAATAAGCATAACAACCCCGAGCAACAAGTCTACAGGATCGAAAATAAGAAATGACCCAAATCACAAAGGGCTAGTGGGACCGCACCATACTACAAAGGGTACACTAGGCACAGATAAGGTCACAGTCTTGGCATAACAATCCAGGACTGCACGATAGAAGGACAACCAGTGTATGCCTAGAATATATATAAAAATCTAACACATCCATCTCAATCAAGTCATCCCACGTGACGTGACCCTTAATGGTCACTAGACATGACCTATAGACCTAATCCACTACTAGGGTCTCACCCACCTGGATAGATACACTGAAGGGTATAGGCAGCCACAAACTATCAACACCTAATCGTGAAGAAATATAAACAAATATATAGGATAGTATGGAACTCGGATCAAATAGTATTAATGCAGAAAACCCAAGAATAGTCAATGTACTGGTGACAACTAAATCGGAGTCCTCGACCACGACCCTGTCATGAATAGCATAAAGCTGGTGCTACTCCCCATCCCACTGTGCATCCAAATCCCTGCCTCTTCCTCTACCTCTGGCCACCCAGCCTCCTCCCCAACTCCCCGAATGGCTGGTGTCCTACCCTAATGGTGCTTCCTCTTCTCTCTACCCTTTTGGTCCTGGCGAGTCAAAATCTCTATATGGAGAGCATGGTCAAATATATTTAGAAATGACTTCTGTAACACCAGAAGTAACTCAACATGGCCCTACAAGTCAGGCCTTAATCCATGAGAAAAGTGCTGAATCTGCACCCTGATGCACTGTGCAAAGAGGTGAATCTGTGAGCAATGCGGTCAATCCGTAAGCAAAGCCTCATACTCTGGCACCATCATAGAGCCATGTCTCAACCCCTCGAATTGTACTAGTGATGCCTCACAGACGCTCCAAGGTACATACTGAGCTAGAAATACTTCTTTGAAATATTCCCAAGTGGGTAGAGCTGATCCTAGTGGTTTATGATCTCGAATCATTTGCCACTATTGACTGGCGGTACCCTCAAGTAGCCAGAAGGTGAAGTCTTACCCGTGTGAATCTACAAGCTCCAAAGTTTGAAGGTGCTCCTTACAAATAGTAACAAACTTGTGAGGGTCCTTCCCCTGTGCTCCCGAGAACCTGGCGGGGGCTATCCGTAGAAAATGGTTCAACGTCATCCGCACCTCAAATGCAGGTATAGTAGGAGTGAGTGTTGGTGTAGGAGCAGTGGCAGTAGTCTGAAAAGGTACAGCTTGTAGCACTGTTGGTAGGGGTGCTGGAGCTGCAAAAGTTAGGGGAGGCAGTACACCCTGTGCCGCTCCCTAAATAGATGACTGTCGCCTGTCTACTGTTGTACTGTCTAACATCTGGAGCATCTGCCACAATAAGTCTTTGAACACGGCAGGCGATGGCTGAATTTGATGTGAAAATAGCACGAGGGTGCCTATAGCTGTGAAATAGTTAGGTTAGTAGTGACTAGACAAGTATCCTCCCCTACCCCTTCCTGACTGACTAGGGGAGGGTCCCGATCCACTAAAGATCCTCTAGTACAGACCATATGTGAGGGAATGAAGCAAAGGTAAAATCCAAAAAAGTACAAATAACAATGCACGATAGGATTCCAAAGAGGACGATGTTTAGCCTCTCGAAGATCAGATACGTACGTCTACGCACCGATCCACAGAACTCTACTAGGTACTTGCTCTAATGCCAAAGAGACCAGTGAACCTAAGATTTGATACCAGTCTATTACAACCCAAAATGCAGGTTATGATGGAGTCTACAACCTGCCTATAGGAAACCTAACCCTACAGCCTGGAGCTAAGCATAATGGGCTATGAACTCTCAAAACATCCGACAAATAGGAAAAACACAAGCAAGGACATAAAAGATAGGAAGCATAAGGAATACATACATAACCCAAATCCCAAAAACTGGTGTCAATGGAATATGGAGCTACTATATAGAATATCCAAAAAGATATAAAATACAAAGTTACTCCTACAAAAGTAATACAACACAGGGCCTGCTATAGACAAAATAAAGCAAGCTGAACTCAAGAAAACCACGATCGGCTTGGACGACAAAGCTCACCGTAATCTCTGCAATTAACTAAATCTACTCTGCATAATCATGGCATCTCCGATAACCCCTGTCGGTATCTACCCCATGGAAAAGGTACAAAAGTGCAGCATGATTAACAAAAAAGGTACTCAGTAGGCATCATCGGCTGACTGGGCTAAAATAAAATACGAGTAATAAAGGAGAGGAAGCAAAATTGGTCAATAATAGGAGGAAAGAGGTAAAACTAATAGATAAGTATAAAGATAAGATACCGAAAATGTAAGTACGAATCTACAGGAACTAAATATGGTAAACACAATCCGCAGTGACCAGTACCCGAAAACCCAAAAATAAAGTAAGGAAACGTACCTGTGCTCCAGCTCAGCCAAACCCCACTTACCATAATACTATATATATGTATGTACCATTAATAAAGAAAACGAACCTTAGGGTACAGCAAAGAAAGAAACAGAAAGTAAACACAAAAATCCTACCTAGCGTCCCATACCCTAAGTAAGTAAAACCAACCCACTGTGACTTCCCCCTTAAGCCTGGTTGGCACACACCATACAAAAGAAAATACACAAGGGTGCAGGAAAGTAAAGTGGAGCAGTATCATCAGTGCCAATAACTAGGGCCTCTCCCTATCAGTGCCAAATACTAGAACCTCGCCCGCTATCAGTACCAGTAATTGGGCCTTGCTCTTATAGTGCAAAAAATTGGGGCCTCGCTCTCTATCAGTGCCAGTAACAATGGCCTCGCCCTCATAGTACCAAAACCCAGGGCCTAGCCCCCCATTAATGATAGTACCCAGGGCCTCGCCCTTATCAGTTCAAGTAAACACTCGCGCTTGTAGTTCCAAAACCCAGGGCCTAGCCCTCCATTAATGATAGTACCCAGGGCCTCGCATTCACAGTACCAAAACACAGGGAGTTATCCCCTATCAGTGCTAGTAACCAAGGCCTTGCCCTTATAGTTCCAAAACCTGGGGCCTTATCCCCCATCTGTTCCAGTAACAAGAGCCTCTCCCTCACAGAACCAAAACCAGGGCCTCGCCATTATCGGTTCCATTAATAAGGTAAACAATAATATATATGAGTCTCAACACAAAATGGGAAAATAATACAAATAATAAATAGAAACCAAAAGTAAACAGAGTCTAGGATCCGCCAAAGGCCACAAGCTAAGAAATCAACTCACTACACTCATTGCACAACAACTAGAATAGTTCCCAAAGTTTGTGGCCTCCATACTATGGGGCAAGGATACGGGAATTCAACCATTCGACCTTTATGCCCTCTTATAGGCCCTTGGAATCCAAAAAAGGTATTAGCTAAAAACACAATGATCAACCTAAAAACCCAACCCACACTACTAGACATATCACAAGCACAACTAATAACACCTTTTATGACGCAAATAAATAAACCTAACCTACCTGAGCGCCAGGAAAAATCCCCAAAGTGCATGCACAGTAGGACAAAAGCTCCAATTAAGTCGATATCACTTGAAACTATACAATTACAAATCTAGGGATTAAAAACCTAAAGAAGTAGACCACATTGCAATTAGCAACCCAGGTCAAGAGGGGGCCCCATAGCCCAAAAAATTAAAGTAAGTATACAAGTGCAAAACCCTCAGATCGGGGGGGACTCGTAATCCAAATTAGATCTTAAGGAAAAAACAAATCGAGGGATAAAATGAGGTTCAAAGTAATGAAGTAGAAACATTTTACATAACTAAAGAAATGCTGAAAGAACGATAAATACCCAAAAAGCCTAGTACCACAAACTCACGTGATCATATATGCAACTCGCCTCAGCTTTTAGAACCCCAAATGCATCTCAAAACCTTAAATAAAAGTAATAAAACCATAAGAAAAATTCTATAAATTAAGGGGTTCAACCTTTAGTTATAGACTGCAGGGGCCGCTGGGGAGACCCTACTAGAGTGGCTCCCTAGATGCAGGGGGGACATCACTGGAGTAGCTCCTTAAGCATAAGGGTGACCTTTCCAGGGTGTCCAAGGGGTTGTTGATGCGATCTGCAACCTGTAGATGCACTTTGCTAACTATGAAATCTCCAAGGGCCTAAAACGAGCATCCTTATCTAATGTTTGGAAACAAAAAGTGCATATCTTGTGGAAAACACACTACGAACTCAACAGAATCAACAAAATGACCATCTGAGGTCTTTTAAGAGAAAAATACCCCAAACGCAAAAGGATCAAAAGGGGCCAAACTAAGAAATTTCCACAAACCTACTCAAAATGAGCCTGGACACCCCGGGAAGTGAACCAATGAATCAACTATCCCAAAATCAACATTTTGGAGCTAATGGAATCATTGGAATCCTAATAAGATGCTTTGATCACCAAAACACTACCTAGCCTCAAAAAATAAGCTTTGAATAGGCTGAATTTCCACAAACAAACCCAAACTCCAAAAAAAAAAAGCCAAGGACACAAACTCAAGGTCCACCTAGACCAAAGTCAGCTTTTCGTAGTAAGAAGAACTGTCAGAATTTTATTCCAAGTGTGTTTGCTACAATTTCTCTCTCAAGTTCCACTATTTCAAAATAGGAAAACTGAATGAGCAAATGAGTTGCCAGGGCACTGAGCTACCAGTCCTAGCAAGTTATAAATGACTTGGGGAAACTACCAGACAGCTCTAAGCACAGAAAAAGATGGAAAACATGGAACAGACCAAATGGGTCATTACAACTTCTCTGTTGTAATTAGATTTTACCATACTTCTCTACTGAATAGCTGGTGTGAATAGGTAGGAAGTGAGCTGACGTAGTCATCCAGTCTACTATATCCCATATGGAGTCATGTTTTGGGGCTAAGGAAAAATCAGTGACAAAGTACATATTGATCACTTCCCATTTCTAATTTAGAATACAAAGCTTTTGTATCTCCCTTGCTAGTCTCGGATATTCTACCTTCACTTGTTGACAGTTAGAACACTTAGCCAGCTGCTCAGTTATGTACTTCTTCATGAAATTCGACAATACACTTCTTTCAAATGCCTATACATATTTGTAGCCCTAGTATGTACAGAATACCTAGAATTATGAGTCTCTAATAAGATCCTTTCTTTTAACTCATCAACTATTGGAACACACAGGAGATCCTGATAATGATGAACCATACCTCTCTCTTGGGAAAAAATGCAATCTTCAACAGCACTAAGACTTGATCACTATCTTTCTTCTTCTTCACCTCTACTACAAGAGATGATTCAGAAGTATTCTGTATAAGAATACCACTATCATATGCACTAATCATCCTAACCCCAAGGTGTGCAATCCTATGAAGGTCTATAGACAACTCTCTTTTATCAACATCAACATAAGATAAACTACCTAGTGTCAATCTACTAAAGGAATCATCCACAACATTGTCCTTACTCAGATGGTACTACATATTCATATCATAATCTTTTAGAAACTCTAACAATCCCCTCTGACAAATTCAATCTTTATGCTCAAACATATAAAAAGGACTTCATAGCCAGTGAAGAATCTACAAACACACCATCAAAGTAGTGGTCCACAACTTCGAAGTGAATACTATTGCTTCTATATAAAGATCATGAGTAGGATAATTCTTCTCATGAGTCTTAAGTTGTCTCAAAGAATATCTACCACCTGCGCATGCTACATCAATACACTATCCAACCCAACTCTAAAGGCATCACAGTATACCACAAGACCCTCAGAACTTTCTGGTAAGTAAAAACTAAAACCAAAGGAAAACTAGTTTCCAACGCCTAAAAACTCTTCTCACACTGATCATACCACTCAAAATTCTTCTTCTTATGAGTTAAATGGCTCAAAGAAGTGGATATAGAGGAAAATCCTTGAAAAAACCTACAATAATACCCATCTTGACCTAAAAACTATGGATATCTAATGGAGAGTTCAGTCTTGGTCAATTTCATTTAGAATCTAAGATTTTGGCAATCTACCCTAATACCCAAGCTTTAAATGACATGACCAAGAAAGGAATCTGATTAAATCCAAAACTCGCACTTAGAGAATTTTGCATAAATATGATGTTCCCTACAAGTCATGAGAAAAATTCTAAGGTTGTTTTCATGCTCCTCCTTACTTTTGGAATAAATCAAAATGTCATCAATGAAGACAATCACAAACTTATTAAAGTATTTCTTGAACATGAGTTCCATTATGATTGTGGGACCATTAGTAAAACAAAAAGACGTGACCACTAAATCAAAGTTTCCAGTACAGGTTTTTAAAACTTTCTTTGGAATATCTACCTCAATGAACTTAAGATGATGATAGCCAGAATGAAGGTCCATTTTGGAGAACTAGGTATCCCATGTAGCTGATCGAACAAGTCATGAATACTCAGACTAGGATATTTATTTCTTATTGTGAGCTTGTTCATTTTATAGTAGTCTATGCATATTTATAGTAAACTATATTTCATTTGTACGAACAAGACAAGTGCACCCCAATGAGATACACTTGGACCAATAAACCCCTTATTTAGGAAGTATGCTAACTAGTCCTTCAAACCTTTTAGTCTAGCTGGTGAACCTATAGGGAACAGTAGAAATGGAATGGGTTCCAAAAATGAAATTTATACCAAAGTCTATCTCTCCATAAGGAGGGACTATGAGTACATCCTTAGGAAACACATCTGTAAACTCCCAAACAACTAGAATAGACTGGATAACAAGAGTCTCAGACTAGGAGTCTTCAACTCGAACTAAGTGATAGATATATCCTTTAGATAAAATCTTCCTAGTCTTTCGGTAATATATGAAACTTCCCTTGGGAATAGCTCTCACTTAATAATAGGCTCAATATTAATTTGAAAATAGATGACTCGGTTCCTACAATAAATTAATCATTACATGAATGGAGTCAATCCATGCTCAGAATCACATCAAAGTCTACCATATCTAACTTTGAAGGTCATATGGAACAACATACCCAAAAGAGACATAGGGAAACCATGGTGGACTTTCTCGACTACGACACATAGAATGGTTCAAATAAGATTTAAAGATTTATACCAAACTGTCTAGATACAAAGGGTATATAAAAGAAAGGGTGTCTCTAGGGTATAACAATACATATATGTACCATGAACCCCAAACATACCTATCACGATATCATTTGACTATTCCTAATCCTTTTTGGAGCCCAAAGCATAAAACTGGTTCAGGAACTATCACCATTAGTACTAGAAAAATTGACCTGTATATCAGAGTAGGCTGTTAGTACTACTGCACTAGGATGAGTTCTAGGATGAGTTCTACTATTTCCACCTCCCTAATTAGCCACGTTACAATCCCTAATATGGTTTCCTAGCTTACCACAACCAAAATACCCCTTCAAAGGGAAATATCTCAAAGTGAGACCTAAATAGCCACATTTAAAACATCCATCTTGACACAGACAACACTTTCCCCATGATTCTTACCACACATGCCATAAACAAGAAAAGTGTACCTTCCTATCACACTTCCTTGAGAAGTTTGTTGAACTGGTTTATGCAGCTGATTCTGCGGTATCTTAGAGGTATGAGTGGGGGCACTAAAAGAAAAAGGGTTGTTCCCCTAGAAGTCTGTTGCTACTATCTATGACCCCCACATGAATTTGATTGGATGATATCAAAAGGTCTAGTTTTTGACTTCTTACTTTGATGAATTTCTCTCAATATGTCCTTTTCATTCTCAATCTACTATAAATGGATGATCAACATATCAATGTCCATGTCACTACTTAACATATCTTCCTCCCCATCTAGATCAAAGAAGGAGAAAGGTTTGAACTGAACATGTCCATTAGATTGTGCATATATGAAACCATCTCTGGAGCATACACAAAGAGTTTGTTGAACCTCATACTATACTCGGACACCATCATAGAGCACTGCTCCTAACTTAGGTACACCCTAACCCTTTCCTTTCTCTTATCATGAGGGAAGAATATACCCATGAATGCCTTCTCAAACTTCTCCCAACAAGGTGGATCTTCTCTCACATCTCTATTCTTTTTCCAAGTAACACACCAAGACATAGAAATATCCATCAACGAATATAGCCAAATCCACCCTATCTACATCATGAACTTTCATCATATTGCAAAGTTTGTGGACCTTCTCTATAAAATTCTAAGGATTATCCCCAATTCTCAAAGCATTTAATTCCAAAAGACTTATCTTCAAGAACTCCCTCACTTTCACTACCCCAACATTAAGATTTACTTGTTCAACTACTAGAACTGGGACTAGATATTAGGCCTATGAAACAACTGTCTGAGAAATTAATTGCACCATGTTTTAGAACATTACATTGGTGATGTTATTTGGTTGTTGAGGCTTTAGAGCTAGTGGATCCTAATTTTGTTGACCCTAAACTCTACCCTAAAGAGCTATTTGTCTACGTGGAGGCATATTATGAAACATGTAAATCATGAGTCATAATAGAAAATTTTTGGAGTTAAACTCCAAAGCACAAAAATGATCATGAACAAAGCAAAAAATTTCCTACACACTCAGTATCCTCTCAATTATAAGTATGATACAGTTCATACGTATAACTAGGACTCTATCTAACAACGGCTTTCAAACATATCATAGGATACCAAAATTTACCCAAGTTTGTCATGCCCTGAGTCACCTCCTACGTGGGACCGGCATTCTCAGCTACTAAGTTACCCTAGCAGCATCTAATGGACCCTTGGCTCATGCTAGCTTTACTCACAAATATTCAATTTTAGCAATTTTAAGCAATAATATGAATAAATAATTGAACTCACAGACAAGTCCTTAAATATAGTTAATAAATAATATAAAACTCAATATACAATTTTTATATAATCTTTCCAATATCCATTATATGGTAAATTCTAGACCTCTAGCACTATGAGTTACTAGCTAGTCCTCAAATAAGAAATAAGAGTGATAATCTAAGAAAATATCTCTAGACATAATAAAGGAATAAATCTCCATATATGGACCTTAAAGAAATGATAACTCACCAATATTCTAGCACTATGAATACTGATCCAAGTAAACCACAAGCGTCAAGATGGTTGGAAGAATCTACATATGTGAAAGATATAGCATGAAAGTTTGCGATCAGTACATTGAATATATTGAGTGTACAGGAGGTAAGTAATAATAGGATATCAAAAATAGCTAATAAATATCAATGAAATGTATGAACAAATAATACTAACCTCAAATGTCACCTGTTGAACTCAGTAAAGAAAATAATACACATTAGTATGGTATTTAGTTAAAATCTTTATTTTATGATTTAACCCTTTTGTTCGACTTTTTATTGACTCTGCTAAACTTTGACACTTATGAATGAAACGTTGATAAACTTCAGGTGGTTCATAACCAACATTCCTATGCACAAAGTTATAGGATCCAATATTCACTATTCTGGTGGGTTTCTATAAACCCTACCGAAGGTAAGGTGTGTGGGTTGACCACCTAGTGGATCCACAAAGTAAATTATTGAGGCACTTATTGGTCCATTTTGAACACCCTATTACTCGCAACCATAGGTTATAGGATAAGGTTTGGACTGCCTGAATCCTCTCGGTGTTGATAATACTCCCAATACTTAACATATGTTGAACTTTAACTCAATTTTTCACAATTGGGCTACTGAACTGCTGAACTTATCAACATACTTTGCACTTTACTATTATTGTCTTTTATTATCATATTAACTTACTATACTTGATAATTTATTCTAATTAACCTTTGTTTAGGTGAGACTGACTCTAACCCAGTTTTAAGCTTAAAATCCAATTATCAATATTATATTCATTAGAATAAACTATAATCATACTGCATAATCTGAACCTTGAACTAACGAACATCAACCTCAATACTAAATGGTTTTGACATCAACTTTATAAACCAGGTATTAAATAACACATTAGGGATTAATATTCACAAACTTAACCAAATATAAAATCCTTAAGAAAATTTATGCAAGTTTGTACTTTAGGTCATAAATATTTACATCTCCAAGATATACTACCATATACCTACATAAATGATGACAATAGTGATCAAAGATTAATAAAATTAGATAATCCTACAATGAACAAGATAGTGGGATTTCAGCTCTCTATGATTTCTATCTCATAACTTCAACAAACATTGGAGATTTGGGAATAAGGGTGAAATGAATCTTTTAACATGACTTACATACCTAATTTGGATAGACTACAAATGACTTGATAGATAAATCTCTACACAAAGATCCCTTGACTTGAAACCCTAGCCTTAGATGTTGAAAGAGAATACATAGTTTGATTTCTTTTCTTCTTCTAAATAATGATTTATGGTGAAATAAAAGG
>JBDJHY010181300.1:0-12077 GCA_039654485.1 Withania somnifera
CTGTACTCACTGCCGTACGATGACGGTCTCAAGTCCCAGCACTGTACTTAGTACCGAACGGAGTCGGTCTCAAGTCCCAACAATTATTAGTAAACACACACACACACACACACACACACACACACACACACACACACACACATATATATATATAAGGCTCGGTGCCAAGAGGTGAAGTCTGGACTAAAACAAATAAAAATAATATGACCAGGTGCTCGAGGCCGAGACTAAACTAGTAAAAATAATTACTTATATTATTATTATTGTGTTCTCGTTTAGTTATTTATACTACCATGAAATTCTATCATCAAATCATCTGCTATGGATCTTTATCATCAATTTATCCGCTAGCCATCAAGGCTCATAAATCAGAAGGTGATGCTACCCAACCCCAATTCACTCTCATCGGAGCCTTAGGCTCGGTCTCTTAGTGCCATGAATGCACATCTTATCAACAATACATAAGTATATCAACATATATATATAATCAGGAGATATCTATGTCCTATGCCTGCACAGGTATCTATAATCAAATGCTAAGCCTTGCCCCCATATCACTCGGGTACCAACAAATCAATATCAATAAAGAACGGTACTGGGGTGCTATACGACCTAGATACCTAACCCAAGGACGCTATTTAGTACAATTATTAAAGCTATATACCCAAAGATATGAGTCCTCTTATGGTGAATAAAAAGATGAACCCTACAGCAAATAACATGGGTGTTTTGTACTGTATCGAACCCCCCACATGGTAGCAATCCAACTAAAGATTTTGATTCCAGTAGGGACAGCTATGATCATGGTAGTTGCGGTGAAGTAGGCATGGTTATCAATGTCTAAGCCCACAGATAGCCCCACGGAGCCTACCTGTCATCCGACAACAAAGCACTGCAAGTCCACAAATCGTACTTCGACTGATATCAAACATACCCCAAACGATCTAAAACTTGCGCCAATGAATTCTATATATTAATACAAGTCTAACGGTGTAATTTATACTAAATTTTAGACTGGGCCAAAAATTAGGCCAAAAATAAGCTTGCGGGGCCCACTTGCCAAAACTAAAAATAAATTTTACTACAGGTTTCCAACGTTACCAGGAACCTATGCTCCAAAATTGAACACAATTCGAGTGCCGAAAGGGCTTCAAAACAGCCTATGAAGATTTGACCCTAAAGGGGTCAAAGGTTCAATCTTACGGATTTAACGTCAGAATTTTGGGGTAATAATGATTCTAGGATCAATATATATTCAATTTACGAAGAATTACTCAAAATTTTAGAGATTATGGAAGGATTCAATCAAGTTCAACTTATGGTGATATTAATGGTGGAAACTAAGGATTTTAAGAATTTAAAACGGAGAAGAAGACTTATACATAGAGGGAAATGACGTAAGAAATCTTTAAAATCGTTCTCACAAATTTTGACGGAATTCCCCAACAAAAATCATATAAGGACAAGAGATGAAATTGGGAAAAGGGTTGAAAAATAAGCTAAAAAATCAAATTTCTGTTCTTTATAACTGGCTGTGACAGGCGCGTTCGCGCTATTTTTGTGCGATTGTGCTAATTAATTTTTTTTACCGTGATCGCGCCTATTGTAGAAAATCTGTAACTGCAGAATTTTCAAACAAAGGCCCAAAATTGAAATGGAGTCCAAATTGGACAAACCTTATATGTTTTTGTGTGGAAAACATATTTTGAATTCAATGGAATAGACTAAAATGATATAGGAGTTCGTTTGAGTGAAATACACCCCCTACCAAGGCTAGAAAGTTTCTAACTTTTCATGAAACCGACTCGAATCTAGCACGAACACCTTGGGAAGCATACCAAGGGTCAACCTAGCCTAAGTTCACCATTTCGGAGCTGATGGAAGCATCAAAATTTCTATCTGATGCTTCGAACATCAAATTACCACCCAAGATCCTCTTTAGGATATAAACTTAACTAAAATCCATATTTTCACATAACTTACAAACGAAAACTCTAAACCATACACTTAAGGTCAATCTTGACTTTTTTTAGTATTCCAGAGCTAACAGAACTGTCAGAATTAATTTCTGAGATCGTCTTAAGGAAATTTGACTTTGGTCAACGAGTACTTAGTTTTAGGCTCTAAAATAGAGAATTTAAGATATTTTTCGTCTGAGTCTCTAGGGATCCAGACTGTCGGTCCCAGTAAGTAATAAATGCCTTGGGGTAACTACCGAAATGCTATAGAATGCAAAACATCACATATTTATCATAAATGACCATGAGGGTCATTACATGTAAATATAGGTAATGGATAACAAATATATTAGAGCAAGGTGGCATAAGGGTATCATATAGTCATCATGGATATTTGTCAGTATATATGGCAGTTGTAAGCTACCATATTTTCTAAGTAATATGCTTAATGTACTTATCTTTTCTACTAACAACTCTTTTCCTTGTTTTCTATCTTTTGGACAAGTAACATATGGTAACTTATGAATTTTTTTATCCTTTTCAGCCTATTCATACATACATATTTAAGTTGTTTCCTCTAGCATGTTCAAGAGAATCTGGTTAAAAAAGAAAAGAAAATTTGACGCAATAGTGGTCTTTAAAAAGAAAAATTAATAGTGTGTTAACTGTGACAATGTTTATAGGTGGTTCGCAAAGGAAGCATTGAGAACATGTCTCTCATCGTTTTTGACTTCGTGAGATTTTGATCTTCTTACGTGATTCTCTGGATATTAAGACATATTTCTCAGGGTTATCTTTAGAATTAGGTAGTCTACGGTATACTTTCTTCAAATATGGTATTAGTGTGGTATATGTATGGTAAAGTGCTAGCTAAGGAATGTGATTACTAGTTTGAGCCCCATTATGTTTATTCTGATGGCCTATGGCATACTTAGCTGGTTTGTAGCTTAATTATTACCCTGGGCTATGGTGTCCTACCTGTGTGTTTAACGCCAAATTTGGAACATAGTATAGTTGGGGGAGGAGTATAACCTTTAGTGTGTATTGTGTATACACTAACTCTGTGTAATGACCTCACAGTCATTTATGAGAATTACATGGCATTTTGTATTCTAGTGCTTTCTAATAGCTGCCCTAGGTTATTTATGGCTTGCTGGGACTGATGTTCCAGCTTCCCTGGAGGCTCAGTTGATATTTATCTCACTTTTCCTATTTTAGAGCTTAAAACTAAGTGCTCATTGACTTTAGTCAACTTTCCTTCAAGATGAGATCAGAATTAAATACTGACAGTTTCGTTAGCTCTGGAATGCCAAATAGAGTCTAGATGGACCTTAAGTTCATGTTTCAGAGTTTTCGTTTTGAGTTTGTGCTAAATTATGGTTTTTCATTTTATTTAAGGCCTAATTTTGGAGCTTGGGTAGCTTTCGATGTTTAGAGTGTCAAAATGGAATTCAGACATTTCTATTAGTTTTATAATGGTTATTTTAGGCTAGTAAGAGTATTGATTTATTTCTCGGAGTGAAGTACCCGATGTAATTTTTGAGTACCTTAGTGGATTAATGTGAATTTGGTGTTTCTTGGTTTTAGGGTTTTTTTCTCAAAATGACCTCGATTGGTTAATTCGTTGATTTCTTTGAGTCTGAAAGGTGTTTTTTATACAAAAAACATATTTGGTTTGCCAAAATTGAACTCTATTTTATTTTTGAGCCCCTAGTTGAAATTTTTAAAATTATTATTTTGTTGGTGCTGGTGCACACCGATTTACTAGTCATTGTGCCAATTTATCAGTGACTGATAAATTAGTTAATATACCAATTAATTGGTACCTGTAAGTAAGGTCCCAGTAATGTCTGATAAATCAGTAACTGCATATGGCATTTCAAATTCAGGGAATGTCTATTTATTAGCACTTTGTCTGATAAATCGACATCAGCATGTTTGCCAGGGTATAGGGAAATACTGATTTATTGGCACTATTATTCGATAAATCAGTCACCACCCCTTTCATAACCATATTTAGCCCTATTTTCCTTTATTATTTCTTCTGTTTTGTCTCTCGTTTTCCTCTCAAATTGGTGCATTTTGTTCTGGAAACATCCCCAGATTTTGTGGTAAAGTTTCTTGAAGACTCCCATATCTTCCCCACTCTTGGTAAGTATTTTTCTCTATTAAATTCCACACAGGTGGTGTTTTTCCTCCATTAATCCCCTAGTTGTGAAATTGAATTCTTTAGCAATCTTAGGAATTATGGGTAAATCCTTGTTCTTTGGGTTTATTTTGTTTTAAAGTAATCGTTTCTCCTTCAAATTATGTCATTTATTTCATAAAAAGCTCGAATCTTTAACACCTTTTTAATCTATTATCTCCAGGCTGATTGAGGCCTCTCCCATACTCAAATTGTGCTCATTTTTGGGGAAGGGTTCCTAATAATTCTAGAAACCCCATAGTGAAGTTTATTTTTAATTCCAGTGAGCAGGACTCACGGGCTTATTTTAGGCTCGATTTTAGGCCATGTCTGAAACTCAGTATAAATTATGTCATTAGACTCATATTGATCCCTGGATTTCTTATTACATGAGTTTCAGAGCCATTGGAGACCGCTTGCTATTAGTCGGCTTGGTATTAAAGATTTGCACCACTTTGTTCGTTGGAAGATAGCTAGGCTCCGTAGGGATATATCTAGGTATATAACTTTCATAATTGTACTAAATTGCATCTGTGGGTTGGGTTTATAGGTTATTATTGTGTACTTGGATCACTTCTTCATTCTATCCCCTATTCTTTCCCTAAATTGGCGCTCGGTGAAATATGACACCCGTGAATTAAAACTAGCCTTGTAACAGCTTTAGGGTGACTCAGGAAGTAGTAGAACGTTGATGCATGGGTTGGTTTTTGGTTTTTCCCTCGAATTTAGACTGTTGTATTGTACCGCTAGCTATAACTTAGTTGCGCTTGTATACGACATAGGTCGGCTATAAATATAGATGTAATTAACATGTTGTGCATTTATTGTATGAGAGGTTGAACCATAGGCTCTGTTCTGAGAGTGCATTAGGGCTGGGGCATGTATCACCACTTTATTTTGATACCGTGGAAGTTAGATACTAATAATATATATAGTAATGGATAATGATATAACATATGATAACTTGGAATATTCTTATAATAATATAAGTTAAAGGACCTTTTAACCATTTTAGACTCAATAATGAACCGAGCACCCGATATGACTATTTTCACTTGTTTTAATCCAGGCTTCACACCTTGGCATCGGGAAATACCATTTAGCTAACTAATGTTGGGAGTTGAGTTCGACTATGTTTGGTAGTGAGTACAGCCGTTGGCACTTGAGTCTATCATCATACGACAGTGAGTACAATGTTTTCGATATTTATCATACCTAGTTTCGTAGATACTTTGATGATACTTGTTCCCTTTAGGACATTGGTGATATTACTCTATTGAGGCATTGGACACCATGACTTGCTAAGATTACAACTAAATGAGGTATTGAATGCCAGATTCTGAGGCCTTTGAGGTTCTGTGACTTAAGGATGTCAGATTATGATGACTTTAGATATTGTACGTGGTGTGTATACCTCCATGGACCTTGCCTCTGGCTACGATGATTAGAGGAGGGTTATAGGACATAGTAGGGATATAAGGGAATAAGGATTAGCCTTTTATGGATCTTGCCTGCTGGGCCTACGGGTACCGGATGAGGAACACACACATGACTTGTTACTTCATGGTGTGTATTTAATTTTTGGCACTATTTTCTTCAGCGTACCCCTGGTCATATGAAAGGTCTATAGGTAAGCGTGATTTCTATACGTTGTCATTCTTATGGGGGATTGGTAGTGTTAATTTACTTTATGTATTTACTGCTTAATTATCATTACTGTTTATACATGAGATTGCCTTACTATGTGAGATATTTTTGTGAGACATAATTTGATTATTCATTCTATTCTTACTTTGAGGTTACCATTGTACCGTCCGTATTTCCTGTCTACTTATCCATCTCTTTGATTACTTACTATTTTTGTTTATATATATCATTCCAAGGATTCCAGGTATATTCTCATATTTTCCTAATAACTTGTTATGATGTTTTAGCTAGCGAAGACATGTCTATCTGTTTACTTGATTTTCATCTGCGTAGCTATCTTTCATGTTGTACTATTTTCTTCTGTGACCTTACTTTCTTGTATTTCGTTATTTACTGCTTTTATGATTGTTATGTGCTTAGTGGACCCTCAAATACTACTGGGTACTGGTTGGTTTATCGACTTGTACTTATACTACACTTATTCCCATGGTGCAGATCCGAGTACTAGCACCCGACGTTGATTTATGAATTGTTGTTCGTGCTTATTTGTTGTTTCCTTTGGAGATACAGGGTGACCTTGACGTCCAGCTATCCCTACTCTCTCTTTGGATAAGACTTATACTTCCAAAGACATACTTTTTAAAGATCTTTGCTTTTACTCGATACATAGAGGCTTTATTTATTTACAATAATACTGGGTTTGGGAGTTTATTGATTCTGTTATTTTATTCTATTATATTTTTCATATCCCCATTTTAATTTTCTCTACTGTGATGGTAGCCCTCCTCTTTGGCTTCAAGCTACAGGGTTCGTTCTCTTACTGGTGGGATATTAGGCGGCATCATCAACCTAGAAATTGGATCGTGAAAAATTGGTATCAGAGCTCTAGGTTAGCTTGATGTCATTGTATAGAGCTAATAGCTAGTAGAGTCTTGAGGATCAGTGTGGAGACATTCGTGGATTATCTTAAAGAGACTATAGTGATATATAAGAATATGACTTATCCTATTGAATCCAACTTCGCCCATACATCCTAGATGGTTTCTTGAAAGTTTCCACTCATTGTCTTCACTCTTTTATAGATGGCACATTTAAGGTCTTTAGCAGCTAAGAAGAAAAGTCAAGTTCTAACCAGAGCACCTGCGGAAGTGACTACTCCTGCTACTACTCCAGAGAATCCGACAGTTGCAACACCCATTACAGCACGCCCTCTTGATAACTGCAATATATTATGATAGGTACTTAGTGCCTATAGTGGTCCTCCTATTGATGGGGCACAGAAAGCCGCTCTAGTGTTACAGCCTACAACTACAGTTCCACCAGTATATCCTGTTCCACCAGCATTTATTCCTGTACCTCCCTAGGTTCTTGTGGTACTAGTTGTTACTTCTATATTTGAGCAACAAATAATTATGTTCGATTTGGAGTAGAAGCTACTAAGTAGGTTATTGAGATTGGATACCCCTCGGTTCACTATTGTTCTGGGGGAAGATGCCCATGAATTTATTTAGGAGTGTGAAGAGAGATTAGGAAACATGGGTATTTTGAAGACCCATGACATGTCTTTCACCACTTACCAGATGTGTGGTAGTGGTGGAGGGCCTTTGTTGTTTGCAGACCAGCGAGTACACTTTAGCCGACTTGGGTTGAGTTTTATGAGGTGTTTATGAGAAAGTTTGTCTCGAGATATGAAAGTGAGTGCCTAAGGGAATATCTCTACAAGATTGAACAAGTGACGTTATTAGAGGCCGAGTATGAGGCTCGATTCTACCATTTCTCCATTTATGGGGTGGAACTTACGCCTAAAGAGTCAGAGAGGTTCTACAAGTTTGCTAATGGGTTGCGAGATAGGATGGGTGAGTCCGTGGTGTTGTTGGTATCTGATGGCCGACCGTTTCAGGAAGTGGTAGATCATGCTAATTCCATGGAGACCCTCTATCGCGAGTCACATCAGCGCAACAAAAAGAGATAGAGGCATCAGGGTAGTTACAGTGGGTCTTGTTCTAAAAGTAGTGGTCAGCTGCAGTATGTTCAGGGTTAGCCTAGAAGGCTGGTCTAAGCTTTACTTTAGGTTTCAGCACCATGTCAGCAGAGTTCCCGTACACCATCTCCAGTATAATTTTCTCGTGGTTCTAGATCCTCTTATCATGGTGTTTAGATGAGTTTTGGTAGAGGTTCTCATTAGAGTAGGCCATCAGGGCCATTTTTTGAGTTTAACATTATTGGTCACTATGCTAGAGCATACCCCTATAGGGGTACTATTCATGTTGATTCCCAGCATGTTTAGCCTTTGAGATTAGTACCTCCACCGACTAGAGGTGAGGCACAGATTGTTCCCATAGTGGTGGCTAGCGAGGTGGATCAGTGGTCATGGTGGTGGTCGTCCTAGTGGTGATCACCAGTTTTATGCTATGCCAGCTAGACCAGAGGTGGAAGCCTCAGATGCAGTGATTACAAGTATGATTTTTATGTATTCTAGACATGCATCAGCTTTGTTTAACCCTAGATCCACTTGTTCTTATGTGTCTACTTATTTTTCACCTATCTTGGGATTGACTAATGAGATTTTATCAGTATCTACGTGTGTTTCTACCCTAACAGGGGATTCTTTAGTAGTATATCTGGTTATAAGATCATGTATGAATTCTGTGAGTGAGATGGATAATTGGGATGATTTAATGTTATTAGAAATGTTGGATTTTTATATTATACTGGGCATGGATTGGTTGTCCCCTTATCATGCAGTTTTGGATTGTTATGCCAAGATGGTAATCTTAGCCGTTCCTGGTGCATCTTTGGTTTTATGGCAGGTTCTAGTAGTTGCGCACCGATAGGGATTATCTTCTGCCTTCAGGCTAGGAGGTTAGTAGGGAGAGGATTTTTCACTTACTTAGCATACATTCACGATATTCGAGGCGACACTCCTACTCCCGAGTGGTTTATGAGTTTCTTAATATATTTTCAACTGACCTACCAGGCCTACCACCTGAGAGGGATATTGATTTTTCTATTGACTTAAAATGGAGCACCAGGACCATTTCTATTAATCCCTACTGTATGTATCCTTCAGAGTTGAGAGATTTGAAGTTTTTTCTCTAAGATTTATTAGATAAAGTCTTTGTTTGTTCTAGTGTGTCATTGCGGGGTACACTAGTCTTGTTTATTAAAAATAAAGATGGTCTAATGCAATTGTGTATTGATTACCGTTAGCTGAACAAAGTTGCACTTAAGAATAGATATCCTATGCCGCATATTGATGACTTGTTTGAGAGTTTCAGGGTGTAGAAGTGATCTCTAAGATAGACTTGTGGTTAGATTACCATCAGTTAAGGGTTCGAGTAGAGGAAATTCCTAAAAAAACATTTAGGACTGGTTATGGCCATTATGAGTTCGTGGTTATGTCTTTTGGTTTGACTAATTCCTGGATAATTTTTATGGACTTGACGCATAGGGTGCTTAAGCCCTACCTGAAATCATTTGTGATTATATTCATTGATAATATTTTGGTGTACTTGTGGAGTAAATCTTATCATGAGTTGCACTTGAGGGTGATACTTCAGACATTAAGAGAGCGCCGACTTTATGCCAAGTTCTCAAAGTGTGAGTTTTGGTTGGAGTCTGTTCCATTCTTAGGGCATATAGTGTCTAAGTTTGGGTTTAAAGTTAATCCAGCAAGGATTAAGGTAGTACATGATTAGCCGAGGCCAACATCTCCTACTGAGATACGGGGCTTTGTTGAGTTAGCAGGTTATTACTGACATTTTGTAGAGGGTTTTTCATCAATTGCAGCACCTTTGACTAAGTTGAATAGGAAATTTATGGCCTTTTAGTGGTCAAAGGATTGTGATTTGAGATTTTTGAGGCTCAAGGAGTTGTTGACTTCAGCGCCAGTTTTGACCTTGCTAGTTGAGAGTCAGGGTTTCTCTATATATTGTAATGCTTTTAGTGTTGGTGTGGGTTTTGTTATGATGCAGCAGGGTTGAGTTATTGCTTACGCATCGAGGCATCTAAAGGTTCATGAGTATAACTACCCCACTCATAACTTGGAGTTGGCGGCGGTAGTATTTTCTCTCAAGATTTGGAGGCATTACCTGTGTGGGGTCTAGTGTGAGATTTATACTGATCATCATAGTCTTTAGTACATTATGAGCCACGGGAGCTTAAATCCAGACAACAGAGATGGATTGATTTACTGAAGGATTATGACATTACTATTCTCTACCATCCAAGCAAGGCAAATAGTGGGGGATGCCTTGAGCCAAAAAGTGGTAAGTATGGGTAGCTTGGCAGCCTTAGTAGTTTCACATAGGACGTTGGAATTGGATGTTTAGTCTTTGGCTAGTCGGTTGATTAGATTGGATTTATCTGACCCTAGAAGAGTTCTGGATTATGTTGAGGCTAGATCTTCTTTGTCAGATCATAGATTCGACAATGTAAGTTTGAGGATTAGTACTTGGCTTCTCTTTATGACCATGTGTTAGTTGGAGAGGCCAGCAGGGCATTTATTGGTTCAGATGGGGTTCTTCGGTATGATAGTCATATATGCGTGACGTAGGTTGGTGAGTTGGTTTAGTTGATTTTGCGAGAGGCTCATAACTCCAGGTATTCGATTCATCCTAAGGTAGCTAAGATATACCGTGATTTGTGTCAGTTGTATTGATAGAGTGGAATAAAGAGGGATATCGCTGAGTATGTGTCCAGTGTTTGAACTGCCAGCAGGTTAGGTATGAGCTTCGACGACCTAGTGGTTTGATGTAGAGACTCCCTATTCTAACTTGGAAATGGGAGCATGTGACTATGGACTTCAATTTTGGTTTGCCACGGACTAACCGAGGTCATGATACTATTTGGTCATTGTTGATAGACTGACTAAGTTAGAGTACTGCATTCCTACTCACTCTTCACATAATATTGAGTGTATGGATGAAATTTATATTCATGCGGTGGTTCGGTTGTATGTGCTTCCTGTGTCTATCATTTTTTATAGAGGCACACAACTTACTTCATAGTTTTGGATGTCTATCCAGTGAGATTGGGTACTAAGGTTCAGTTGAGCACAACTTTTTTACCCACAGACCGATGCTCAGTCCAAGCAGACTATTTAGGTGTTGGAGGATATGTTGAGAGCTTATGTATTAGATTTTAGGGGTGCTTTGGATCAAGATCTAGCATTAGTAAAGTTTGCATACAACAATATCTACCATTCTAGCATTGAAATAGCCCCATTTGAGGTATTGTATGGTAGGCAGTGTAGTTCACCTATTGGTTGGTTCGATGGTTTGAGGCCAGAGTTCAGAAATCAAATTTGTTGCATGATTTACTTGATTAGGTTTGGTTGATTCAGGATAGATTGCGGGTAGCGCAGAGTAGGCAGAAGAGCTGTGCAGATCATACACTTTGTGCCTTAGAGTTTGGAGTTGGTGACAGAGTCTTCCTGAGAGTGTCTCCTATGCACGATGTGATGAGGTTCGATAGGAGGGGCAAGCTTAGTCCCAAGTATATCAGGCCATTTGAGATTTTGGAGAGAGTTTGTGATATTGCTACCGTCTGGCTCTACCTCTTATGTTTTCAACCATTCATTAGGTGTTTCATGTTTTAACGTTGTAGTGGTAGATTTCGAATAAGTCTCCGTTATCCGAGAGGATTCGGTGAAGTTATATGAGGCTCTATCTTTTGTTGAGGAACCGGTTGCAATATTTTCTAAAAATGTCAGTAAATTAAGGACTAGGGAGGTTCTAGTGGTTAGGGTATAGTGGAGGCGCCGTTAGGTCTAGGAGCTACTTGGAAGATTGAGAGTAAGATGCGGAAGCAGTGCCCACAACTATTTGAGTCGTCAGGTGCTTTCCCTATCTCCTTATTTACTGCTTATGCTTGAATGTCGAAAACGAAAGTTCTTTTAGTAGTGGATATTGTATTGATCCTCACAGTCATTTATGAGAATTATGCAGTGTTTTGTATTCTAAAGCTTTCCAGTAGATGCCCCAGGTCATTTATGAATTTCGGAGACCGATGTTCCGGTTTCCCTAGAGGCTTAATTGAGATTTATCTCACTTTTTCTATTTTAGAGCTTAAAACTAAGTACTCATTGACTTGGTCAACTTTCTTTCAAATCAAGATCGAATTAAATTCTGACAGTTCCATTAGCTATGGAATGGTGAATAAAGTCTAGATGGACCTTTAGTTCATGTTTTGGGGGGAGGGGGGGTTTGTTTTGAGTTTGTGCTAAATTGTGGTTTTTTTATTTTATTTAAGGCTTCATTTTGGAGCTTAGGTGGTCTTTCGATGTA
>JBDJHY010181310.1:0-12077 GCA_039654485.1 Withania somnifera
TCAAATAAAACCTTAAAAACACAAAATTAAGGTTAATCTCTACGTATTCCAGAGCTAACAAAACTGCCAAAATTAAATTTTGAGATCTTCTTGAAGGAAAGTTAACTTTGGTCAATGAGTACTTAATTTTTGGCTCTAAAATAAGAAATTTGAGATATTTGTCAGCCGAGTCATAGGGATCCGAGACGTTGGTCCCAGCCAGTCATTAATGACTTGGGAAAACTACTGAAATACTTTAGAATACAAAACCTTATGTATTTATTATAAATTACCATGAGGGTCATTACAATTAGACCACATGGCATTCCGGTTTCTATCATCTTTCATTGTAATACTTAGTTTATATTTATGTTTTGGAAGCTATTTAACATAGTATAGGTACTGAGGTTCATATTAACACATCATTTCATCCATAGATAAGTGGAGTCTTAGAGGACTATTTAGGTCCTGGAGCATATGTTGCTGGCTTGTGTTATAGATTTTGGTGGTTCTTTGGATCAACACTTGGACTTGGTAGAGATTGCTTATAAAAACAGCTACCAATCTAGTAGTCAGATAACTCCTTAAAGGATTTACATGCTAGAAGATGTAGTTCGCTAGTTGGTTGGTTTGATGGTTTTGAGTCTAGACTACAGGTACAAATCTGCTTCGGGATGCTTTAGTAAGAGTTTGTGTTATTCAAGATAGA
Source organism: Withania somnifera (assembly GCA_039654485.1). Classification (NCBI taxonomy): domain Eukaryota; kingdom Viridiplantae; phylum Streptophyta; class Magnoliopsida; order Solanales; family Solanaceae; genus Withania; species Withania somnifera. The sequence continues at coordinate 689 of JBDJHY010181310.1, forward strand.
CTTGATGCAACCTATAGTAAACAAAATATCTATTCAAATTAGTATGGGTGATTGAGTTTTACATATGGGTAACACCCATGAAGGCCGTGATGAGATTTGGAAAGATGGTCAAGCTCATCCCCCAGTATATTATCCCTTTTGAGATACTTGATCATATTGGTAGTTTTTCTTACAAATTAGATTTGCCTTTAATGTTTTCAGCTATGCATCTGATTTTCCATGTTTCTATATTGAGATGATATATCCTAGATAAGCCTCATGCACTCTATTCAGATTTTGCTCAGGTTGATGAGAGATTAATTTTATTGAGGAGCCAGATCTTATTTTTGATAGATAGGCGGGGAAGTTGAGGTCTAGGTATATTCCTATGGTTAAGGTTTAGTGGAGGAATCTTCCTATATAGGAGGCTATTTGGGAGTTCGAGAGTGAGTTTAGATCTCAGTATTCGCAGTTGTTTGGGCCTTTAGGTATTTCCTCTTCTTGACTTTCGGGGATGAAATTCCTTTCTAGTAGTGGATGTTGTAATGACCCTTATGGTCATTTATATATTTTCACACTGTCTTGTATCTTAGAGCTCTCCTGCATTGACCCTAAGTCCCATACTGGGTCGCTCATTTAATTGTTATGTATTTTTCCCTATTTTAGATCCTTAATAGTTGAAATCATCGATTGTAGTCAATATTCTATGGAAACAAGCTCAGAATTGAAATCTGACAATTCTGTTAGCTTTAAAAATGGACTTAGGTCTAGAAAAACTCTTGGTTTGTGTCTGGAGACCTTGGTTTATGTTTTATCTGAATTGGTGTGTTTTTGTCTTTTTAGAGTTTAAAAGTTTAATTTTGGTTGACCTTTCGTGATTGGGGCTCAGTTGAAAATCCTCCAGTGCCATCAGCTCTAAAATATCAAGTTTTGATTAGGTGAACTGTTCTTTCGAGCTTCGGTCAAACCAATCTCATTTTTAGTACTCGATTGGAAAGTTTGTACTTTTGACCTAAAGTTGACTTTAGTTAACATTTCATAAAACTATCTTGGATCAGAATTTCATCAATGGCATTGAATCTTGAATGTTATGTCCATGTCGCTAGAATATTTTATTTATGTTCATCAGGTTCCAAACCCATTCTGAGCACCTTATTCGTCTATTTTGCTTTGCTAGTTTTTAAAACTTTAATGTTTTTTATGCACTGCTAAATTACTTTAGGCTATCGCCTCTCCCTTTCATGCGATCGTGATATTGTGTTTTTTCAAGCCTTCGCAATCGCGGTTGACTACCAAGAAATTGCGTCCCTCTTCTATCTTAATCTATACAATCATGGTGTGGTCTCATGCAATAGTGATGAGTCCTTATTTGGTTCATTACAATTGTGAGGCTGGGCCACACGATCGTGTAGGCCATTGCTTGGGCCACACGATTGCTTCACTCATTTCCTAAGCTCTTGACTTTCAAATACTCAAAATCCTCCTTTCAAATCCTTAGAGGTTTGCATGTGATAGTGGGTAATGTAGGAATAAATAATTTTTTTTATTATTCTTCAGTTATTAAAAGTTCTCACACAAATTTCATACAAGATTTTCCAAGTTCTCAAAGTTGATTCTTCACATTAATTCATTAATTTTTGCTCATTTCTTGCTCTTCTTAGCTTTAAATTTTTGGTAGGAGTTTCCTACTAGGTGAGAATCATTCTGATACTCTTTGTTCAATGTTTTGGGTTCGCAAAACTGTAGGTCTATTTTGACTCAAAATTTGACCCTAGTTATAACTATAACTCCATAAGTATCATTTGACTCATATTAATACGTAGATTATTATTTTTCTAGTTTCGTGATCACTCAGGCCCGTTGGTGCATTTTTGAGCTAGTGGAGTTGTTCAAGATATTTTCTTCAAGTATTTGTGAGCTTATTTTTAGATGCTTGGTAGGCTATGTCTTATCGATGTTAGACTTGGATTTTATGGGAAATAATTGCAGTAATTAGCCATTCTTGGGTTGGGTTTTTAGGTTTGGTACCTCTTAACTTGTACACTTATTTAGTACACTTTTTTGTTATGCTTTTGTGTTGCATTTGTGATTATAGATTACGTTGTAACCCTTCATGGTCTTTATTGACTCTAGAACATAGATGGTGAGATTATTAGGACAGTACGTGAGTCCCGGACATTGACTATATAGTTTTAGATTGTTGTAGTATCTAGGCCTGTGCAGGGCCATTTGGACTTGTTTGAACTATTGTTATGGTTGTAACATTATCATGAGAAATGGTTTTTTATGCATTGGTTTATATTGTTTTATGTTCAGTATTATGAGATTAAAATGAGTGTTCAAATAAGGACCTTAACTAGTTTTCAATGATGATAATGAGATGTAATCACTATTTTAAGGTGCTACTAGAATTGGTTAGGGCCAAGAGCTATACATTTATATTCTTTCAAATTTTAAATTTGATTGAGCCTAGGAAAAGTCAATGATGCTTGATTCTAAAATAGACATGATTGAGGTCTGCATATAATTTATTTTACAGTTTGTATGCGCTTGTGGCCTTGATGGACCTTGTCGTTCTGGGCTTGCTGCCAACTAGAGAAGGGATATATAGGGAAGTAGAGGTATATAGGTTGCATCCTTCTATAGGTCCTACCTTTCGGGTTTGTGGGTTCTGAGGGGGATCATACTAGCTACATTACATTCATCATATCATACCATCATGCATATTTTATCCTTGAGTGTTGGTTGTCGGTTGTACTCTCCTGTCGTATGGGAGGTTGGAGGGTATGCATTCACCTATTTGTATCTCTCTGTTGTTTGTTGGGTATATCCTTTGGGTTATTTTAATGACTTTTTATTTCTATATTGGCATGTAGTTGTTTCTTTCTTTCCCTTCTCATGTTATTTGAGGTTATGGGTGTACCTCCATTTCTATTGTCTTTATTTATATCCGTTTAATTGATCATGGATTCAAGTGCATTCTCTCATTTGTTTTCTAGAATCATCCTTATTATTAGTTTGTTTTCTAGGATATCTATTTGCTTATATCCTGTTAGCTAGCTTCTCTATAATTTCTTCCCTTGTTGACTTATGTGACCTATTTTCCATATCTATATATTTATTACTTTTATTTCTTATATGGTCCTTGTTGGCCGATGATTTCTATTAAATAACATATTGCTTCAGCTATTTGATACTCATACACACTTTGTATCTTTCTGGTATAAATCATAGTACGAGTCATCCTCGTTGATCCTATGAGTTCAAGTTGTTTATCCGAATCTCGAGGTAGAGGATGATCCACGACATTTTGATCCTGCTTTATATTATACTTAGTTTTATTACTGTTCTTCTTGGATTCTAAAGACAGTGATGTACACTTTTCAGACTTGTATTTATTTGACTATTAACGTAGTGTCTCATGCACTTGATAATGATTTTAGGAAACTATTTATTGTATTAGACTTCCGCTTACACTATGTCCCTAAATATTCATATCTTATCTTCTGCATTTAGTTCTTTATCTTGCTTTATGTATAGGATGGTCCTCTTATGGTGGGATGTAGGTGTTCTCATTACTGAGAAATCAGGTTGTGAAAACAATATAGTAAACTCACATATTATTTATACCAAACTAAAAATAAATTTGAAAAAGGAATCCATAGCTCAAGATAATGAAAACTCCATTATATTTTTTTCTATGAAAAAAGTAATAACATTTAAGTGATATCTTGGCATAGTAATAAAACACTGATAATACGAAAAATGTCAAATAGTAAATCATCCTTTGAGTCGATTTGTTATTCACACGTAAAACCAAATAATTAGCACGTGTTTATTACCATAAAAATACATACAATTCTGTCAAATATTGACCTTCTTTTGGACCGATCAACCATTTCTATTTCAAATGACATAAATCTAAAGATGATAGGTCACTTTGGTGACATCTAGCTTCAACTTATTGATTTTAAAAATATATATATATAAATATGCCATTATTTATCATGACCCTTACGATCATTTTTGTGTTTTTGTATTTCATGCATCCTAGAGCTTTCTTTTAGCGACCCTAAGTCCTTTTTTATTTATCAGGACTGGTGGTTTGATTTTTGACTCATTCGTTTAGTCGTTATAGCTGTTTCATTATTTTAAAGCCTTAATTATTCAAATCATTGACTTTATTAAAAATGCTATAAAAACAAACTCGGAATCAAATTTCAATAGTTTTGTTTGCTCATCAACATAGATTTTGGTGTAAACAGACCCTTGATTTGTATTCGGAGGCCTTGGTTGTTTTATGTGGTTTTATTTTGGTATTTTGGAGTTCGTAAGTTTGACTTTGGTTGAATTTTCATGATTTGAATTGAAAAATTAACTACATCATCAGCTCCTAAATGTCAGTTTTGAGTTAGCTAAGCTATTCATTTCGGATTCAATCCAATCAGGCTCATTTTGGGTACTCGGCGAAATATTTTATTTTTTTCCTAGAGTTAACTTTAGTCAATATTTTATCTAAAGGATCTCAGATCTAAATTTTGTATGTGTCATTGAGTACAGAATAGCATTTTCATAATGATAACATATCTTGTTTGTATTCATTAGGTTTTGAACGCATTCCTAGCCATATATCAAGCCTATTCTCAAGGTTGATCTGCTGGTGGATCAGTTGATTTATGATGGACTTCACTTTCATGGATTGTACCATATTTGCAATGAACTCAGTTAGATTAGCCTCAGTATTCACGGCCACTTCATTGCCTTCACAGGTGGCTTGGACTGGCTACTTCTTTTTAATCAACGTATTCACACCCCTATTACCTCATTTTTGATGGGTCATGATTGTGCTTGACCATATTCTCACAAGCCTTTTACTTAGTATAAAAACTCTCAAATCTGATTTTTCATTCATTCTTCATCATCTTTTCACATCCAAAACTTAAATCCAACATATAGTAGGTGTCTATAGAATTAGTATTTCTTTGATTATTCTTCAATTAATAGTAGATTTTCACTCTAATTTTACAAAATTTCATACAAAAGTTTCCAAATTCTCAAAGTTAGTTCTACACTTTAATTCATTAATTTTAGATCGTTTATTTCTCGTCCTTATTTATGAATTTTAGGTATAATTTTCCTATGATGTGGAAAATATTTTGGTACTTTTTGTTCAATGTTTTGGGTTTGCGGGCATGTAGACCCATTTTGGCTGAAATTTTAACTCTTACTATAATTATAGATTTATAGGTATTTTGATTATATTAATGTATGGATTATTGTTTTTCTAGTCTGTGATCTTTTGGGTTTATTGATGTAGTTTTTTTGAGCTATTGGAGCTGTCCGGGCTACTTTCTTCGAAAATTTATAAGCTTATTGTTAGACACCAGGTAGGTTATGGCTTACCAATCTTAGACATGAATTATATGGAAAATAATTATTGCAATTAGCCATCCTTCAGTTGAGTTTTTTTGTTTGGTACCCTTGACCATGTTCGTTTGTTACTCTGTTTCTTGGTTATGCATTGGTGTAGCTCTTGCGATTGTAATTTACCCTATGATCTTGCATCGTCTTTATTGACTATGGAACCTAGATGTGGAGATAATTTAGAATGTATGTAAGTTATGGACATTGACCAGTTGGTCCTTGATTATTATAGTATTCGCTTATGTGCAGGGCTGGCAAAACTTGTTTGAGCTATTGTTGTGGTTGATCATATCATTATTATAAAAACTAATTTTTATGCATTGGTTTCTACTATTTTATGGAAAAGGGCCAATGTTATTGATTTGGAAATCTTACATGTCCACGTAGGCCTATTTTCAGTATTATGAGAATAAAATATATATTAATGATCATTTTATCAGTTTTCGATTATGAAAAGGCTAAGTGAAGATAAAATCACAATTTTGAGGTATTACTAGACTTGGTTGTGGCCAAGAGCTAGACAATCGTAATTATTTGAATTTTATACCCTGTTGAGGCTGGGCATGGTCATTGGTACTTGGTTCTTATATAGAGTCATTAGATGTTCGAGTACAGTTATTTTATGAGTTGTATATAGTTGTGGCCTATATTGATCTTTCTAATTTATACTTGTGTGTTACCGGAGGAGGGGTATACGGAAAAGTAGAGGTATACGATTGCGGCCTCCCTTGGGTCCTAATTGACTGGCCTTTGAGTTTGGAAGGGGAACATACAATGTCACTTTACTATCATCATATCACATTATCATGCATATTATACCATTGAATGTTGTTTGGTAGTTGTACTATCCAATTGTATGGGAGGCTGGAGGGTTTGCATTCACTTGTTTGTATCTCTCTGTTGTATGGGAGTTTGTTACAATTTTCCTTTATTTATTAATGTACTGATTTACTGTTATTAGTTGGATATATCTATATGTTTCCTTTCATGCTTATTTTATTTCTGTACTTTTTGTAGTTAGCCTTCCTTCTTATTCTTGTTATTAAAGTTACCAGTATGCTGCCATTTCTGTTTGCTATTTATATCTTATTAGCTCAACATGGTTTCCAGTACGTTTTCTCCCTTGTTTTCCAGAATCTCCATTTTGATATTTTTTTACTAGGATATCTATTTGCATATATCTTGTTAGCTAGCTTCTATACTTGCTATACTTGTTGACTTCTTTGACCTATTTTCCTTATCTATCAATTTACTGTTGTTATTTCTTATATGGGTCCAATGGGCCAATGATTCTACTGGGTTCCATATTTCTTTGGGTATTTAATACTCATTTTATGCTCTGCATGAGTGATCCCTGTTGATCCTATAAGCTCGATCCTTTAATCCATATTTTGAGTGAGAAGATGATCCACGACGTTCAAATTCAACTTTGTCTCAACCTTAGTTTCCTTTGTTTATTAGGACATGATGATTACTTTTCAGACTTGTATTTATTTGATACTTATTATAGCGGCTCATGTACTTGATACCGATTTTGGGATATTATTTATTATATTAGACTTTTATTCATACCATGTCCCCTTATTCTATTTTTTCATTTTAGCTCTTTCTCTTAATTTACATACTTGTTGGGTGGTTTTCCTACGATGGGATGTAGGTTCCCTCATGACCTGATAAACCAGATTATGAAATTATTCTAATTTAGATTCACAACAAACATATGTAAAATTTTAAGTGAAAATATAATAACAATGGGCTTTACATATAATAAATACTTTTTAAAAAAATCTAAACTAAAGGGAAACACTATCTGAAGATACTAGCACTCCAATAATATTTCATATTTGGACAAAATATTAAATTGTACATGATATCTTAATAAAGTAACCGAACACTGATAATAAAAGAACATGCCAAATATTAAATCTTTCTCTGGACTAATTTATGTATTCGTACGTAAAATTTAATAATTATCACACATTTGTTACCTTAAATGCAGATGTAATTTTCTGAAATATTAACCTCCTTTGGGATAATCAATATTTTCATAAGTCACTTATGCACAACCTTTTATATTTTAAAATAAATAAATCTCCACTAGAAAGTCACTTCAGTGACATTTAGTTTCAATTTATTTATCTTAAAAAATATATAACTATATCAATATTCAAATTTGAATTCTCCTAATTAAAATATATAAATTTGAAACAAACTAAATAATAATGGCCTGAATGAAATTAATAATTAACTTAAAAGACCGCCAGTAAGAAAAGTCAATTTAATCCTTAAAAACATTAATACAAACTGTTTTAGCAATAAACTTCCTTCACCAATATACTTCACTATAGCATTGCACTATTAACCTATAGTTCTTTAGTTTGGATGGTGGTTAGTCATGGTATGATAGGGTTTGTATTAGAATCATGTCTGTTTTAATAATTATTTAAAATATGTGATATAGTATGGTATGGTGTAATTTTGTGGTTAAAAAATCATGAAAAACCTCATTTTATTGTACCACTAATTTGGTGGTATTCCGTGATTATTTATTTCCTCTTTCTATTTATAACCTTAACCAATATTATAAAATTCTACTTTTTTATTGAACATTTTAAAAATATATTCCTAAATTTGAGTATATTTATATTTTTTAACTTTTTAAAAATTAAATATGTTTAAAATTTCATAAATTTAACAACATAATATATATATATATATATATATATATATATATAAGGCATAATTTATCAGAAATTGGAAGAAACAAAATTATTTTATTATTTTATTAATAATTATTGAGAAATTTAATATTTATAATAATTAATGGCATTTTAGTAAAATTAGCAACTAGGGGCGGAGTTATAATAACATTGGGGGATTGGGTGAATCCAATAGCTTTTTCGCAGACTTGTATATATACTTCAATATCCAGGAATTTCTTTTATATTTTTTACTCAAACCCCATATGCAATTACGATTCACTCATTCCAATGGTGGGGCCCCTGATATAAGGGCCCTTAATTCGGTTGTTATGGATTCCAATCCCACCACCAGTGTAACCTTTTCATTTCATTTTTTTTTTAAAAGTAAAACCTTTCAGTTTTTTTTAACCTTTTCCAATTTTTTTAATTTAAAAAAAGAAAAACGACAATTGAAAAAAAGAAGAAGACTTCTTTTCCCTTTTTTTTCCAAAAAAAAAAAAAACCTTCCTTTCTTTTACCTTTTCATTTTTTTTAAATATGGTAACTGGAAAAAAAAGACAACACATAAAGTAGTGTCATACTCTTTTTCTCAATATTCAAAAAAGCTTTAAACCACAAATTTTAGAAAGCTAGGGTTCTAACTTTTATTGTTATTTTCATTGTTATTGCCTACCATTAAGCTGCCCTTTTCCTACCAAACATCTGCCCCCGGTATGCACTGTGTACTCTTTTGAGTTTTTCTTTTCTCATTTTCTTATTTATTTGCCTATTACAATATGTAATAATTTATGTAAAAACTAATTTAGATCTTTGATTATTAGACTGTCCACGAATTGGTAGTCAATTAGAAATTTAAATTAAAGTACTCTAATATTCATATTAATAAATAAAGTTTTCACAATTATATCTAAGATAATGTATTTCGAAACCATGGTTAACATCTTGTTATTAAAATTAATCATTGATTTTATATAATTATATGAGGTTAACTAAATAGAACATTGTACTTATGACTAAAGTATCATTTAAATTGTTTATGTTTTATGATATAATTTTTATTCTCAATGTTAATTGACTTTTTGTTCTACAAGTTTGTTTTTAAGTGATAGTTTTGTGAAGCTTTCACTTTCTTTTAATTCTGTAAATTAGAAAAATATAATTTGAAGTATAATCTATGCTATGTGTTTATAGGATATTTGAGCAAGAATCAATATGATTACAAATTTTTTCAAGCCATGAACACCTTTAGGTACTGTTCCTAGCTCTTCTTGCCAATTTTTTTTTCATCGTCTCTCAGTCTTCACAAAGCATCGAACAATGACAAAGTATTGAGTGATTTGTAACTTAAGTCAAATCATGGTGAAAGAAAACAAATTTCAGAATTTTCTCCTAATATACATGACCGAGTGAGGAGATATTACATAAAAAAAAAACCTTGTCAGTCTGCTGAATTTTTTTTCCAACAAGAGACTTTGAAGGAATACCACGACACTTTAATCCTATTGGTTTAATGCTACACATTCTCAATGGTTATATGATACATTTGCAAATTGAGAGATTTCTTGATAATGTTCATGTAAAAGATACATTTGCAAAGTCATGACGGAAGTGATCTATTTTTTATTTTTAGATAATTCTTTGAGTCTATCCCAAATACGAGGATAATATTATGATGAAGCTAGTAACATGCAAGAAAAACTTAATGGTCTTTATATATGAATGATAATTCTTAGGCATATTGCGTATATTAATTTGCTCATTATTACAATTGACTCTTATAGCTGTTTTAAAGAAACATCATGATGTGAATAAATTTTTTGATATTATTTCTAATATTTTTAATATTGTTGGAGGTTCTTATAAGCACAGGGAGATGCTTCGATATGATCACTAAAAAATTAAAAGAGCTACTAGTGCTTGTGAAGTTTATACAGGAAGCGAATTAAATTAGGAACGTGGACTTTAAAGGCCTAGTGATACCCGTTGGGGATCTCACTTGAAGACAGTACGCAACTTCATTTTCTTAATCTCATCAATTGCTTATGTACTTGGAATTTTTGAAAAAAGGGTGTAAATTATCATGAGAAAGAAATGGCAAAAAGTCTAGTGAAAGACATTAGATCTTATGAGTTTATTTACATATTGCGTCTAATACTGAAAATTTTAATGATTACATATTATTTGAATATGGCTTTGCAATGAAGATATAAAGATAATGTTAGTGATATGAATCTTGTTGATTTCACAAAGAGACAGTTACAACCGATGTGGGAACCTAAATGAAATTCTTTGGTAGAAGATATCTCCTTATTTTGTGAAAAGAGTAGTATTGTGATTCCTAAAATGGACGAGAAGTATGTTCTTGGAAAATCGAAGCATAAGTGATCTAGGGTTACATATTATCATCACTTGTATGTGGAGGATTTTTATGTTGTTAACGACTTTTCTGTGCTAAACAATCGCTTTAATGAAATGAGTATTGATCTACTTTGTGAAATAACTTGTTTGAGTCCTGAAATTTTTTTTGCAAATTATGATAAAAACAAGATCATGAAGCTATTTATGTATTATCCAAATTAATTTGATGCATCCAAGCTTTATCTTAATCTTGATCTTTATCATTATATTTAATATGTGAGAAAAGTGGACAATGCTTTTTCAAATTTGAAGGGACTTGAACATCTTTCGATAGAATTCGTTAAAACAAATATGCACATGACGGATTTTTTTATTTGCTTGAAAGTTAATCTTGATACTACACGTGACTACTACAACAAAGAAACAGTTTTTTCCTCAATGAAGTTTATAAAAAATGACTTGTGGAGCTGAATTGGTGATGATTTTCTTAATGATTGTTCAGTTTATTATATAGAAGATAAAGTTTTTGAAAATGTATCTAATGATGTGATCATTGATGGCTTTCAAATATAACAACTCATCGAGTGCAATTGTAATGATAGTACTCATATTTATATAGTATTGAAGTAGTTCATCATTTTCCAATATTAAATATTGGTACCTATTTATTAATTTTATGGTTATTATACATTAGCTTGTGATGTTGTCCTATCTTAAAATTCAGAACCCACAAACCTCAAATTTTGATTTTGCCTCTGATTACAATACAGTACCATACAGTCAAACTAATCAACACAATACATTATGAAACAACTGCAAAGTATACAGTATATTCAAACATAATATAATCCCTCTGCTGAGCCTTTTCTTATCTCCTCTGCAGCAAGCTCTGCTGGCCTCGCGCTCCAAACTGATGGCGTCTCGAC
>JBDJHY010181321.1:0-21791 GCA_039654485.1 Withania somnifera
TATTCTAAGTAAGCCAAATATCCTCTATCCTGAAGGCATGAGATGATCCTTGTCTGTGCACAACTGCTAAAATCCTGCCACGCAATCGACAATACACCAGGCAGGACTAAGGTAACGTTCTTGGCATAACAATCCAAAACTACACGATGAGGGGAAGATCAATCCATGCCAGTATAATATCAAAATCCAACATATCTAACAATATCAAATCATCCCAAGTATCCAATTCACTTAAAAAGATCAAAAAAGTTCTGATAACCCGGTCCACTACTAAAAAGGCCCTTACAAGGGTAGCAACACGCATATATATTGATAATATCTTACTAGTCTACCCAAAGATTTGTGAAAAATAAGTAGGCACATAAGAATAACTGGATCTAGGGTCAAACAAACATGATGTAGGTCTAAAAAACATATAGATCATACATTTAATCACCGCATCCAAGGCTTCCACCTCTGATCTAGCTGGAAAATTATAAAAATAGAGATCACCCCAAGATGACTACCACCGTGACCACCGACCCTACCATACTATCCTCCACGAAAACCAACCTGTGCCCCACCTCTAGCTGATGGTGACACTAATCTCAATGATTGAACCTTCTAGGAATCAAGTTGAATAGTACCCCACTGAGGGCATGCTCTAGAAATGTAACCCACAGTTTCATACACATAACATAGCTCTAATATGCCACTTTGATGAGAACCTCTACCAGAACCCGCTGACCACCCTGATGAGGGAATCTAGAACCATGAGAAAACTATGCTGGAGCAGGTGCACAGAAACTCTGCTGAGGCGGTGCTTAAGCCTGTAGTGAAGCCAAAAATGGCCTTCTATATTGGCCCTGAACATATTGTTGCTAATCATAGCCTCCAGAATGCGGGCCCACTGTAACCACCCTAATGCATCTGCATGTTCTCGTTGCGCTAGCGCAACTCATAATAGAGTCCCTCCATGGAGTTAGCATGATATACCATGGCCTAAAACGGTCAACCATTAGATAATAGCAAAGCTACAACCTCACAAAGCCTATCATTCAACCCACAAGCAAATCTATAAACTCTCTCCATCTCAGCAGGCATAAACTCCACACCATGAACTGGCGACTAGTGGAATTTAGCCTCATACTCAGCCAAAGACATCAATCCCTGATCAAGCTTTCTAAATACTCCCTCTATCCTTCTGACTTGGCCCTTGATGCAAACTTCCAATAAAAACCTCGTAGAACTTGATCCAAGTAGGCTAAAGTAAACATGTTTGTCTGCATACAAAAAAACCCTCCACTAACTTTTTAGCTGCACAACACATTTGGAAGGTGGTGAAAGCTACGTCATGGGTCTTTAAAACACCGAGGATCCTCAACCACCCCTAACACTCAACAATGAACTAGCATGCATCTTCCCCCTTATGAACCAAGAAGGATCCAACCTCAGAAATCTTGGTAGGTGCTTCTGCTCCAAAGCAGCCATAGCTATTTTTGTTGCTCAACTACAAGAGCAACAACTAGTATTGAAATGACCAAGGTAGGTGTAGGAATATCTAATGAGGCCACAAGCTAAACTAGATGCACAGGTTGAACTAGAGGGACTAGCTTTATTAATGGAGCTGTAGCTGTAGGCTTTAACCTAAGAGTGGTTATCTGTGTCCCATTAGTAAGAGGACCACCATAAACATTGAGTAAATGCTAAAGAATCATATGGATATCAAGGGTAGCTAATGGTATAGGTGTTAGAATAGGCGCTCTAACATGTATTGTAGGCATTGGCAAAATTCTGATAGTTGAAACTGGAATAGTAACCCCCGTAGGTGCTGTAGTAAGAACTGGAGCTTCCTGCCAAGCTGTTGTAGATTGTGTGTGCGGCATTTGCAAAAGTGTGAAGACAATGAGTGAAAACTTTCAAAAAACAATCTAGGATGTACACATTGGATTCAAAAGGATAGTTCATATTTCTTACATGTTATTAAAGCCTCTCGTAGATATGTTATAGACATCTCTGCTCTGATCTGTAAGACATGGTGGAATCTCCTTAACTAATCTTTGGAAACTATTTGTAGAGATGTTGATGTAATAAGCGGTGTGTGTGTTCTCAGAAGCACTCCCAATATATAGTGCTTTATTAGCTCTGTACATTGACACCAGACGAACCTAGGGCTCTAATACCTATCTTTTATTACTCAATTTCTTGGATCATGATATCAACTACTATCCAACCAATAGGAGAACCAACCCTATATTCCAAATCCAAAGTGGAGGACTACTATCAACATTAGAGAAAACCACAAGTGTAATAACAAGGTATAAAAGAAAGAGAATATAACAAGATAACGAAATATAATAACTGAATCAACAACTCCCAAAACCCGGTATCAATATAAATAAAATAGAGCCTCTAAGTACAAATTATCAACAAAAGTATGAGATAAGTATGTCTAAAAAAAATAGAGACTAATCAAATCCGAAGAGAGAGCAGGAACAGTTAGACGTCAAGCTCACCCTATATCTATGAAAGTATTAGTAAGTAGGCATGAACGACCATCCGTGAATCAATGTCGAACACTAGTACTTCGATCTGCACAATGGGAAAAAGTGTAGTATGAGTACAAGTTGTCGAACCAACCCCCAGTAGGCTTCGACTGCCCAGTATTCACATACAAATAATATAAGCAGTAAATAAAGAAATATAAGAAAGTGAGGTCATAAAAGCAATTAGTATAACATGGAAGCTAGCTAGTCAGATAAGAAATAAGTAAGCAGATAGACATGGCTTCACTAGATAAATTATATAATAGGATCTCAGGAAAGAAAGGAAGACATACCAAGAATTCTTGCAGCAATGTATGTGATAACAACAGTAAGTGATAAAAAAGATGGATAAGTAGAAAAGCACAAAACATTGATAGTATACTAGTATCCTCAATTAAGAAAGGATGGAATAATCAAACGATACATCACAAAAATTATCCCACCTAACAAGGCAGTCTCAAGTATAAAAAATAATGATAATTAAGTAGTAAATACAGAGAGTAAATGAACTCTACCAAATCCCCCATAAGAATGGCAACATACATAGAAAACAAGCTCAACCATATACCTTTCATATGGCTAGGGGTACATTGAAGAAAACAAGTGCAGAAAAGAAATACACCCCATGAAGTGACCAGTCTTACATAGTTCCTCCGTCCTATACCCCGCTCCAATCATTGTAGCCCAGAGGCAAGGTCCATGGAGGTATGCCTACCATGGACGATCTCTAAGATAATCATCATCTCACATACCAAGTCACAGAGCCTCAAGGGTCTCACAATGTGGTATCCAATGCCTCATAATAATAGTATCATCAAGTCTTACTTGGCAAGTCATGGCGTTCAACTCCTTAATATAATGGAATCACCAATGTCCTAAAGGAATAACAGTATCAAAGTCTCCAAGACAATAGGTGTGATGACGAACTCAAGTGCCAACGACTGTACCTACTGCAGAACATACTCAGACTCAAATCCCAGCATTAATTAGTCATGTGATATATCCCGGTTCCAGGATGTGATGCCTAGACTAAAAAAAATTAAAAATAGTAATACTGGGTGCTTGGTATACTACCGACACTAACTGTCAAAAGATCCTTTAAATTATATTATTATCAAAATATGTTTCAGATGTTGTGTCATTATCCATTAGTGTCCATATTATCAGTATCTAGCCTCCACAACATCAAAAACAAAGTGGTTATACAAGCCCATCTCCAATTGCACTTTTACCGAAGCCCATGGATCAACCTGTCATAGAATTGATGGACAACACATTAATACATTTATATTTATAGCCAACCTATGCCCTACATAGGCGCAACTAAGCTAAAACTAACAACACAATACATTAGAGGGAAAACCAAAAACAAAGCCACACATTTGTGTTCTACTACTTCCATAGTTACCCTAAAGCCATCATAAAGCTAATTCTAAGTCATAGGCATCATATTTCACCAAACTCAAACATAGAGAACAAACAAGAAACAGAACAAAGAAGCGATCCAAGTACACGATAAAAAACTAGAAATCCTAGCCCACTGATGTTATTTAGTATATTTATCAAAGCTATATACCCAAAGATCGCCCCACGGAGCCTACCTATCGTCTGATGAATAATGCGTTGTAAGTCTAAATATTACTCCGAATGATATCAAAATGTCTCCAATGACACTGAAACTTATGTATTAATAATCTAGAAATCAATAAAAGTCTAATGATATAATTTATACTAAGTTGCATACTCGGCCTAACATTATTCCTAAAATGTGCCCGTGGGCCCCACTCGATGGAACCAAAAATAAACTTCTCCATAGGATTCCTAACAACACCAGAAACTTGTGCTAAAAAATTAAGCACAATTCGGGCATGTGAAAGACCTCAAACACTTGGAGAATATTTGATTAGAAATGGGATGAAGATTCAAGCTTTTATGAATTAAACGATGAAATTGTAAAGAACGACAATTACTATAGAGTATAATAAACACAAATAATCAGGATGTACACAATAATTTTCATGAGAATCGAAGAATTCATGATTTCACAACAAGGGTATTAATGGAGGAAAGACCCAAATTTTTATGGAATTTAATTGAGAAAATTACTTACCAAAAGTGAGGAAGACATGGGGAATCCTTAAGAACTTTATTATGAAGTTTGAGGATATTTCTAGAAGAAATCACACCACTTTGAGAGGAGAAAGCTAATAAAATAATGGGGGGAAACAGGATAGGAACTGAATAGATAATGTCTCTCTAACTGATTTATTGGTCACTTGTGTTGATAAATCAAAATCCTCCTACATTCTGGCAAACATGTGAATGCCGCTTTATCAAGCAAAATACTGATAAATCAACATTCACTGAATAAGGAATGCCAACTGGTAGTACTGATTTATCGAATAATTTGCTAATAAATCGGTATTCTTAAACATTGGAAGGTACTGGTTTATCAAACCTATGACAAATTTATTGGCACCTTCCAATTTACTAGTAAATTGACAAATTTATTAGTCATCGATAAATTGGTCTGCAGTAGCACCACTAAACCAGCTATTTTAAGAATTTCAATAAAGAGTTCAGAAATGAAACGGAGCCCAAAACAAAATGCATCTTGCATGAAAAACACATTCTAGACTCAATAGAAATAATGAAAATTGCATCAGAGATCATTCAAACAAAAGGACCCTTAAACCAAGAAATAATGAATTCATACTAATCCACCAAGGCACTCAAAATAACATGGGGCACTCCAAGAAACACACCAACACTCTTACAAGACTAAAATCACCATTCTGGAGCTGATGGAGGCGTCTAAATTTTATTCCGACACTCTAAACATAAAAAACCACCCAAGCTCCAATTTAAGCCTTAAATTAACTGAAAAAACCATATTTAAGCACAAACTCAAAATGAAAACCGCAAAACACAAACTTAAGGTCCTTTTAGACTTTATTTGACATTCTAGAGCTAATGGATTTTTCAAAATTTGATTCCGAGCTTGTCTTGAAGGAAAGTGGACAAAAGTCAATGAGTACTTAACTTTGGGCTCTAAAATAAACAAAGTTAGATAAATCTCCATTGAGTCGCCAGGGAAACTGAAATATCTATCCTAGAAAGTAATAAATGACCTGGCGAAACATCACAAAATTCTCATAAATGATAGTAAGGGTCATTACAAAAGATCCATGGAAGGGATCATCCTACATATCCCTCCTTTATTTTGTACACCTTCTTTAGTTGCATATATACCAAAGGAAGGGTTGAGGGAGGTGCGCCAACTACATATCACACTCTAATAATAAAGTATGTATCATATATCAGTATCCAAGATCGACCAATATGAAGATCAGGAGAAAGGATAATAACTAGTATCCGCCCTCAAACTTGAATTCCAAGTGCAAACAGAGGTGACAGTACCCGATTCCAGGTTTGAAGTATGGACTAGAATAAGTAGAAATGAGTAATCGGGTACCAATCATTGAATGGATTTATAACAAGTTTAAGAAATTCCTTATTTATTGTTAATTATCAAAATACACTTTGTTATAAAAAATCATACTCTTTTAGTAAATACTACTAAAAAGTGTCGCTCGAGGACATAATCTCTCAAAAATAGTGATGTCAATCCCTCATCCCTAATGTGTAGAAAAATTATCATATAATTATTTAATACAAGCACTTTATGAATGCACAATCAATATCACTATGATTTCCCTAGCAGCCCTGATAGGCTCAGTCGATATCTATACATCTAATGAGCCAATGTCAGCCCAAACTCGAGGGCCTTAAACATTAAGAGTCACACTTAAGGACACCACAGGGACCATACTAGGTTAGTGATATCACATAACTTAGAATCCAACAGAACAAGAAAATAAATTGATAGAATAAGAGCAAGAAAAGTTCACGGTGCCAACCTAATAAATCCAACTCAAAAGAAACTTCATAGCATAGCTATATCAATTGTACATCATATCTAGATATGAGTAAGCCGAATCCTACTTTGTATCCAATGCGAGTATCAAAATATGTTTTACCCAAGCTAAATGTTTCTTTAAGAAATCTTCAAATAGTGCCCCGCTAAAACCTGAGCTTGAATAACATAATCTGTATATATATATATGTATATATATATATATATACACTCTAAAGATAGGATAATGTTTAAACAGAAAAAGGTGTCATCTTCTAAATCAAGTCATGTGGTTTGTCACCCTCTACACCTCCATATGGAGTGGTTTGTCACACCTAACTAAATTTAACTAAAAACTAAACATTCGGGTATTGTGTATGTTCGTAATAATATTTTTAAATATATTATAACTAATAAAAAAATATTTTAACTAATAACTACCTTACATAACATTAATTTTTAACATGACTATACCTACTATTTTTATTAAGATATTAATAAATAATAGAACTCTTTATAAGTAACATAGATAAATATTTCATAGTTAAAGAATTAATTTATAAATACTCAAAACTTTTTAGAGGTAGTAAAATATAGTAATAAAATATCTACATATTTTTTCAAATACTAATTAAAAATTAAAAATCACGAGTCTCACGAATCTTGTACAATAAACTTGACAGCACAAGCTCTAAAGCATAAGTAATTGTAAACCTAAATGAACAACTAAGGGAATCAAACTAAAGGCCCACCTAACCTAAATTCAGTATTCTAGAATGATCGAACCTTCAAATTTTAAATATAAAGCTCTGATCATTAAAATTTTCCAACGTCAACTTTTAACTCCAATGAGCTATTATCCTATCCAACTAAAAAAAACTACACTAGAAGTTTCATGATCAAAACCAAGGGTCCACCTAGGGCAAAGTTTAAGCATAGTGGCTAGTGGAATTTCCATAAATTAATTCTGAGCATAGATAATGACTAAAATTAATGTCATCCTAAGTTAAATTTCTAGAACATACAAAAAGGATAATTACATTCTTGTGGTCCATATTCAACGTGATTTCCTTCCTTCATGCTTAGAGATTGATCATGAGAGGGTGGTTTTCTTATTTATCGTCCACTCATGATACCAGTGTCCTTCACTCATGCTTAGAGATTGATCGTGAGAGGATGCTTTTCTTATTTATCTTCCACTCATGAGACCAGTGTTGATACTCCTCCTTTTGAGACTATTTCAATTGTCTGTGAGTTTTAGATGTCTTTCCTAAAAATCTTCTAGGTTTTCCTCTTGACTAAGACATAAAGTATTGTATTGATTTGGAGTTGGGAACTAAGCCCATTCAACTCCTTTGTATCATATGGCCTCAGCTGAGTTGAAGAAATAAAAAGTACAATTGCAAGATATACTTTATAAGGGTTTTATTAGACCAATTGTGTCACCTTAGGGTGCTCCTATTTGAGTCATAAAGAAGAAGGATGGGGCTATGAAGATTTGCATTGACTATATCCAATTAAACAAGGTTAACATTAATAATAAGTGAGATTGATGATTTTTTTTTTTACCAATTGTAGGTACCCCCTAGTATTTCTAAGACTAACTTGAGTTATGGTTATCATCAACTGAGGATTAGGGCTTCATATGTCTCTAAGATATCTTTCAGGACACATTATAAGTTTTTGGCTATGTCATTTGAATTGCATAATGCCCCAAAAACATTCATGGAGTATATGAATGGAGTATTTAAACCTTATCTTAAATCATTCATGGTTGTCTTTATTGATAAATGTTTTGCTTATTCGAGAATTAAGGTAGATCAGGTGAAACATTTGTGGACTATTGTTTAGGTGTTAAAAAAAGAGAAATTATATGTGAAGTTTTCAAAACGTGAGTTTTGTCATAGTTTTAGGACTTTATTGGGGCATGTTGTGTTTAAGGAAGGTATTAGGGTCGATTAGACCAAGATTGAGACAATTCATGTTTTTTTGAGGCCTACTTTTCCTATGGAGATTCGCAGTTTTGTTGGCTTAACTGGTCATTATCATATATTTTTTTCAAGGATTTTCTTACATTGCATTCCTACTTACTTGGTTGACCCAAAAAAAATTTGTACTTCAGTGGTTTTACAAGTGTGATGAGTGTTTCCTGAGGCTTAAAGCCTTATTAAATTCATCTTTAGTTTTGACTTTACCTATATAGGGTGAGCCCTTTGTAGTATATTATGATGCCTCCAGAGTTTTGTAGGGTGGATTGTAGATGCAAAAAGGAAAGATGATAATTTTTCTTTTAGACATCCGAAGATACATGAAATGAATTATCCCATAGTTTATTTAGAGTTGGATGCTATTGTTTTTGTATTGAATTTTTGTCTTCACTACTTGTATATTGCTCAATGTTAGGTGTTGACAGATTATAAGAGACTTCAATACATCTTCAGGCAAAGAGATCTAACTTTGAGGCAGCAACGGTGGATTGAGTTACTAAAGGACTATAATAGGACTATTTTGTACCACTCAGGTAACGGTAATGTGGTAGCTGATGCTTTGAGTAGAAAAATAGCTAGTATGGGTGCTTCAATTCAAGAAAAAGTGCAATCTTACCTAGGGATGTTAAATGTTTGGCTAACACTTTTTTCACTTGTAGTATTCAGATCATCGTGGCATTCTTGATTTTGTGGAGGCATTTTTTTCCTTGATGGAGTAGGTTAGGAAGAAAGATTTTAAAGATGAAAAGTTATGCCATATTAAATATAATGTCTTGATAGGTGAGGAAAAGGAGGAAGTACTTGATCCTGATGGTGTTCTAGGAATTGGTGGAAGGAAATCCATGCCTAATATTGGGGACTTTCCTAGTTTGATTATTAGAGAGGCACATTGTTCAAGATATTCCACCATCCCAAGTAAGCGAAGGAATATCATGACTTGAGTTAGAAATATTGGTAGCGTGGAATGAAAATTACATAGAAGAGTTTTTTTCTAGATGTCTAAATTATCAATGCTGAAGTTTGAGCATCAGTGACCTGGTGGTCTTTCTATGAGGATGCCCATTCCTTCTTTGATGTGGGAGCATATCACCCTGAATTTTATAGTGGGTTTGCCTACCATTATTATTGATTTTGATTTTATTTGAGCGATTCTGGATTGATTAACTATTTCTTCCTTTTCTTATTCCAGTAAAAGTTGAATATGTGGATAATTTGTTTGTTGAGATCTACCTTAGTCATATTTATAATTTTTGTCATGTTACAGTATCTATAATCTTTTACTAAGGTTCCTTGTTTATTTATCCCTTTTGACGAGCTTTATAACATGGCTTGGGTACTTAGTTTGACATGAGTAGAACTTTTCATCCTTATACTAATGTCCAATTCAAGAAAGTGATTCAGGCATTTGAGGACATGTTTTGAGCATGTGTTATTGACTTTGGAGGCCATTAGGAAATACACTTAGCTATTAGTAAAGTTTGTATATAATAATTTTTAATATTCAAGAATTCAAATGGCTCTTTTTTAAGGCTTCATATGGTAGAAGATATAGATCTCTGTTTGATTTGTATTTTAATGCTTTTAAGGTAAAATGACTTGATTCATATTTGCTTCATGATTCTATAGAGAAGGTTCAGTTCATCCAAAGTAGATTACTGATATCCTATAGTAGGGAAAAGACTTATGTTGACAGAAAAGTTCAATCCTTAGAGTTTATGAAGGGCGACTGTATTTTGCTATATGTATCACCCTTCAAGGTTGTTATGGGGTTTGTAAATTAGGGTACTCTTAACCCTAGGTTCTTTGGTCCATTTGTGATATTAGAGCACTTTGGAGAGGTGGCTTACAGGTTGGCCTTGCTATCTAATTTATTTGGAGTGTATCTTATTTCCATGTTACCATGCTACATAAACACATCACTAATAATTCTCATTTGATATATTTTGAGTCTGTAACCCTCGATTCATACTTGACTTTCGAAAAAGAGCTTGTGGCTATGTTGGACAGGCAGGTTAGAAAGTTGACCACTAAGGAGATAACTTCAGTAAGAGTTCAATAGAAGTATCATTCAGTTTCAAAGGCTACATAGGACATTGAGTCTAATATGAGGGGAAAATATCAACACCATTTTTAGGATTTACGTTCTTTTTATTCTTTTATGTTCAAAGACAAAAAATTTTTTAGTGGTGGATGAGGTACTGAACCTGTGGGACATATTTTTTTTTTCTAATAAATTGCAATTTTTCCATTCTCAATACTTTCCCATGTTATATTTGATCCGTTAGGAGGCTATTCTTAAAAATGGATGAAAAATTTTATCTTTTGAGAAATTTTTAGTTTTGGACACCTTTTAAGTTAAAATTAGTTGGCTTTAGTAAATATTTGGAGCTTTGAGTTTTCAAATGGAATTCCATTAGTTTCGTCAATGTTAGAATATGGAAATTAGTCTATGAGGACCTTCTCTTTTAGCCTTAGGATTTTCATGGTGAGTTTATCCTATTTGATGAGATAAATTCAAGTTTTAAGGACAATGTTTGACTTTGGTGAATATTTGATGATAGGGTACTAGTATTTAAATATTTTATGTTCTATTGGATTCAAGCTATCATTTTTGGTCTAGAAGATTTTTCGAATAGTTTTCTAGAGGTTCAAAGTGCATATTGGCATTTTAGAGTAAAGATTATGTTTTACTAACCATCACAGATATCAGGTTTAGACCTTGGGATCCCAATTTTGATGGTTCTATTGTGCCTTGAATAATATATACACTCATAATTCATACATGATTTGTGTATATTGGATTCAGAAAGAGTCTCGAAAAATCCATCTGAATATAGAACCTAGAAGAAAAAATTTTCTATCACTTGGCCGTATGGCTACCATGCGAGGCGTATGGATACAGTACAAGTTGATGGCACCATACGAGCCATAGGAGCCCTTCTTATGAGTCATATTATATACATACAAACTGTATAGCTTATTCTGAGAATTTTTCCCATGTTCTAATTAGGGGATATCTAGTCTTTTTACATGGTTTTTAATCTTTATATAAGTGTTGAAATATATTTTCTACCATTTTTAAGTCTCAAAACCCACTTCAAAAATCTTTTGGGAGATTTATTTCTTTGGGGAGAGTCTTGGAGATTAAGATTACAAAGAATTGAGCTCTTGGTAAGATTTTTCATCAAAATACTTCTCATTTCCGGATTTTGTAAACATGGGTTCATCCTATATCTTGATTTTTGTAAGATTCACTTTGCGTTTTTGAGACCTAATAATTTAATTGAAAATTGATATTTTGATTGATAAACTGAAATAATTTTTTGAATCAAACATGATATTTGAATTCCCAAAGCATAGGTAAGTTGAATTTCATGAAAACTTATTAATTTTGAAATGGATTGTCATACTTCATTTGTTGTTGAATTGGCACCCATTTTAAAGAATTTGAATATGGATATTATTCTTTATGACTTTTCATGGAAATCCATATTGATTAGATATTGTGGGTTTGAAGCTCAGCGTTAAGGAAAGACACCCGCTTGATTTGATTTCTTAATCTTGAGACAAGTGGAGGTTTTAAGTCTTCTACAAAGTGTCTTAGGCTATTATGTGTTAGTTTCTTGAGTAATGAGGAATACTTCAGGGCGTCCGTTAGGTGAATTGACGAGTATTCACCCAAATACCAGAGTCAAGCATGTGCGGTTAAACCTAAGGAAAAATATGGTTATGAATTGTTTATTAACTGAATCTTCTAAAGAGTTGAGATTTATATGTCCTTTGTTATTCCCATGAAGGATTATTACTTTTAATTATTCCTTACTTGATATTATACCCATGAGTGGCTTTGGTTGAATTGATGTGATGTTATATTGATAGCTTGCCTATGTGTGGGACTTGTTGATTTACTTTCCTTTATTGATTTTATGCCCTTGAGTAGCTTTCTTCTACTTCCATAGTTACCCTATAGCCATCACATGTCCAATTCTAGGTTAAGGGTGTTGTATTAGACCAAGCACTAACAGAAAGATGGAGATCAATTTAAATAGAAGAAATAGTAAATGGTTATGGTATCGACCTAGAATTACCAACCCACATATGCTCTTTAGAAAAATTATATAAGTTAGGACCAAGAGTAAGTCCCATGGAGCCTGTCTGTCATTTGGTCAATAACGTGCTGCAGCTCACTGGTATCAACTTGGCTTTTAGAAAACTACCTTGAACGAATATGAAACTGATGAAATATAGTCTACATGGTAATGCGAAACCGAGGATATATATTATTTAGCATTCTGGACTAGACTAAAAAAATGGGGCCTATATTGGGCATGCTGGACCCACTAACTAGAACAAGAACAAAACTTTGCCAAAGAGTTCTAGGAATTGCAAGGAACTGATGCTCAATAAATGACCACAATTCGAGTGCAGAAAGAGCTTCAAAATGCTTGTAGAAGTAGAAAAAAAATGTAAAACTTTACGTAACTACAATGAAGAGACGGGAGAATTACGTATTGGTAAGCGAAGGGAAACTCAACTATGGGGTAAACCATCTCAATGATAGAGTTATCTACCAACCCTTTGCTGAAAATTAATACAAATAGATAAGCTTGATCACAACTCCATTAACGGTTGAAATTCACCATTGCCAGAATAATTCAAGAAGGGAAAACTTACCTACAACAAGGATTACACGAGCTACATAATAATACAAGCCCACTAGAACACATACTATGATTTACAATAACTATTGATGGTTGGAGAGGTGTCTTAGAGTGATAAAATAATGGGGAAATATATGAATTTACAAGGTTGACAATTATATACTTCCAAGTACAGTAGTCTTAGCGGTCACAATGAACAGTGCCACAATTGCGATGCTATAGGAAATTGGCTTTCACGATCGCAATGCACAGTAATGTGATCGCAGGACTGGGATATTATTAGTCATTGCAATCGCAATGGTCAGGTCGCTATTTCAAAGATTAAAGGGCTCAAAAGATCGTGATTGCGGGATGGGCTATGCAGTTGCGGAGAACAGAAGGGCAGACCCTTCGCGATTGCCAGCCACCCCTTGTAGTAGCTAAGAGTAAAAAAGCTACACTAGATTTCTTTTTGACAGCAATTTTCAACAAACTAAACTTGGCTCCAAACACCTCTAAAAACATGTTAGGAATATGAATTGCACACATGAAATATGCAGAAACACCCAAAAGAGATTCCTAACTCAACAACTCAGTAAAAATTTGCATATAAGGCTGTTTCGAAGAAATGTTGACCAAGGAAAAACTTAGGCCTAAATTCCTAAATTCCACCAACACTCTTCCTAGCCCAAAGTTAGTATTGCAAAGCTGATGGTGTAGGAGGATTTTCGATCCAACGCTCTGATCATCAAGTGTTAACCAAAGTAAAACATTTAATAATTGGTGAATCAAACACACAAAAAACAACTTATACTCGCACCAAAAGCTCCTGAAACCCATCAAAGGGTCCACCTACACAACATCCATATTTTGGAGATAACAAAATTATCGAAATTAGATTTCGATCTCGTGTTGAAGGAATGTTGAATAAAGTAAAGGAGTACCTAAGTTCAGGCTCAAAAATTGACAATTTAAGATAAATATCAACCGAACATCAAAAGAGCTGGACTACCGATCCTAGTAGGTCATTAATGACTTGAGGAAACTATCATAAATCTCTAGAACACTATATAACATGTAAAACACAGAGATGACTATAAGGGTCATTACAACCTCCACTACTAGAAAGGAATTTTGTCCGAAAAAATTCAAGAAAAAGTAGGAAAAAGGGAGAAAAGATACCTAAAAGCTTGAAAAACTACGGATACTGAGTTCCCGTCTCACTCTCAGCCTCCTAGGTAGAATCCTTGACTAGATGATGTCTCTAATGCACTTTAGTCACAGGTATCTCCCTGAACCTCAACCTCCATTCACACATTCTAGAATAGCTATCAGTTTCTCAAAAATGATAGTCTCTCATCATACTTAACCAAATCCAATAGAGAACACAAGAGTCATTTGTAATATAACATTACAACATTGAAACATCGAAAGTTAGATGGATATTTGAATAAATAGGAGGCATGGCTACCCGATAGGCAACATTACCATCTCTCTACAAAATTTCAAATTTCCCAATATACCTAGAGCTAAGCTTGCCTTGCCTACCAAACCTCATCACACGCGTATATGAGATACTTGCAGGAAGATCTAGTACCCAACCACAAACTCTAAGGCATGAAGTCTATAGTCGGTGTAGCTCTTCTGCCTACTCTACTCTTACCGCAATATATCTTGGATCATTTGAACCCAACTGGGAGAATACTGCAGCAAGCCTGTACATAGAACCCTAGCCTAAAAACCATCAAAACAGCCGATAAGCGACCTAAAACACCTACCATAAAATGCATCAAATGGTGCCAGACAAAATACAACACTCAGGCTCTCAAATGTCCTCAAGAACCTGAATAGTCCTCTCAGAATAACAATTTTTGTGTGGGATAAACACTATGCTCGACTAAACCTCGGTATCTAACCATCACTGAATAGACCTCCAAAAATTCAAAGTAAATTGCGTACCTCGATAAGAAATTATAGAAATTGTAACCCTATGCAAAAGAACCACATCTCGTATATAGATATACGTCAACCTCTCTGCACTGTTTGATAAATAAGTAGGGATAAAGTGTGCAAACTTGGTCATCCTATAAAAAATAACCCAGATGGTTTCACGACCTCTTCTATTAGGCAGAAAACCGAAAGTGAATTCAATTCTCACTCGCTCCCACTTCCAAGTCAGAATAGGGAGTCTCTACATCAAACCACCTGGTATTCAGTGCTCAAACATAACCTTCTAGAAGTTCAAACACGAAGACAGTTTCTCAAATATATCATTTTTCATCCAACTCCACCAATACAACTTACGCAGGTCATGGTACATCTTAGCTATGACCAGATGAATCAAATACCTTGAGATGTGAGCCTCATGTAATATCAACTGGACCAACCCATCAACCCATGGCACACAAACCCGACCATCACATTATACAAACTCATCTGAATCAATAGAACCCGTATCAGCCTCACCTGCTAAGACCTGATCACAAAGGGAAACCAAGTGTTAATCCAACAAAGAACACCTAGCCTCAATACATGCTAAAATGCTTTGTAAGTTAGTAAAATACAATCAAACAAAAAATTTAACAAAATAATAGATATCTAACACCAACAGTTTCTCGAAAACTAATAAGGCTGCTAAGCTACCCATCCTGACAGCCTTTCGACTCAAGGCATCCTCTACCATGTTTTCCTTACTCGGATGGTATAATATTGTAATATCATAGTCCCTAAGTAGTTTAATCCACATCCTCTGCATAGAATTAAGCTCTGAGTGACTTATAACATACTAAAGGCTACAATGGTCAGTATAAATCTCATACAAAAATCCATATAAAATTTTCCTCCAGGTATTGAGCATAAATACCACCACCGCCAACTCCAACTCATAAGTGGTGTAGTTACGTGCGTGGACCTTAAGCTACTTCAATCCATAAGTGAAAGTTATCCCCTACTATATCAGAACACACAAAAAACAACCATCTGAACTATCATAATATAGTTAAAAGCTTTTTCCCTCAATCAACAAATATCAGAACCAACGTTGAAGTCAAAAAATCCTTGATCCTCAAAAATCTCAACTCACAATCTTTCGACCACTGAAACGGATCATCCTTCCTTATTAGTCTAGTTAACTGTGAATCAATAGAAGAAAACCCCTTAATAAACCATTTGTAGTATTCAGCTAACCCAAAAAATATCCAAACCTCAAAAGAAGTCGTCAGTCTCAGCCAATCACTCACTTCCTGAATCTTTGTCAGGTCAACCATAATCCCATCCTTAGACAGCACATGTCCTAAGAATGCTACAGACTCCAACTAGAACTCATATTTTGAAAAGTTTGCATAAAGTTGATGCTCTCTTAGTGTCTAGAGTATCAATCTTAAATAATTCTCATTGTCTACTCTACACTGCAAGTATACCAGAATGTCATCAATGAACATAATAATTAACAAATCCAAATAGGTCTTGAGCATCCTATGTATCAAGCCCATGAATGGTTGTGGGGCGTTGATCATCCTAAAAGATATGATCAAAAACTCATAATGTCCATAATGAATCCCGAACGTTGTGTTCGAGATGTGATCTACCCGAACCCTCAATTGATGTTATCCAGATCTCAAGTCGATATTAGAAAACAATGTTGCACCCTGAAGCTGATCAAACAAATCACCATTCCTCATCATAGGATACCTATTCTTCACTATCACCTTATTTGGTTTCCAGTGGTTTATACACATCCACATCGTACCATCCTTCTTCATAAAAAATATAACTAACGCACCCTATGGAGACACAGTTGGATGAATAAAACCCTTATCTAACAAATAATGGAGGTTATCCTTCAGCTCCCTCAACTCAGATAGAGCCATGCGGTAAGAAGTAATTGAAATGGTCCAGGTTCCTGTCTGTATGTCAATGGCAAAGTCATTATCCCACTTGGGTCGAAGGCTAGGTAAGTCAGTCGAAAATACATCTAGAAACTCATATACTATAGGAACAGACTCAAAGTAGGAGTGTTGGCTCAAACATTGCAAACATGTGCTAAATAAGCCAGATATCCTATCGCAACCAGTCTCCAACCCTGAAGGTAAGATATGATCCTTGTTGGTGCATGACTAATTGAACCCTTCCACACAACCGGGGATACATTAGGAATGACTAAGGTAATGATCTTGGTTTAGCAATCCAAAAACACATGGTAAGGATAAGCATTCCATGCCCAATATAATGTCAAAATCTACCATGGCGAACAACAATAGGTCAGCCCAAGTATCTAATCCACAAACTAAAACCAAATAGGATCTCACTACCGGATCAACCACTAAAGAATCCCTTACCGGGGTAGAAATAGATACAAAAACAGGTAGTAACTCACTATATAACCCTAGGAAAGGTGAAAAGTAGGAGGAAATATATGAATGAGTGGATTCTGGATCAAATAAGGCTATGACTGATCTAGAAAAAATAGAAATTGTATGTGTGATCAAAGATTCTGAGGCCTTCATCTCTTATCTACTAGGTACATAATATAACTGGCATCCACCTCCAAATCGACCATTACCATGACCATTTCCCTAGCTTGTTAGCCTTCACCACAAAAACCACCACCCTGTGCCCCACATTTAGCCGATAGCGACAGTAATCTCAAAGGATAAAAGGCTGAGGAACGATCTAAAGTATACCTCAATGAGGCAACTTTCTAGCACAGTGACTAATAATTCTGCACTTAAAACATGGCTCGAGTCTCCCACTCTATCAAGAACTATGGACTAAGCATGAATGGACACTACGGTTGGAGCCTGAGTAGCCACCACAGACAGAAGACCCAAAACCATGAGAAAACTACCTTGAAGATAGCATACTGAAACCCAAAGGAACTGGTTTAGAAACCCGAAGAGATGCATACACTAGCTTACTAGACTTACCCTGAGAGAACTGCTACTGGCCATGGTCCTTTAGATAGGACCTATAATAACTACTCTGTTGCCTCTGCGTCTTTTTACTGCGCTGATCCGACTAACAAAAAAGGGACTCCATAGACACATCCTGATCCACAACTACCTTGAATGAACAGCCAACCAAAACCAACAGTGCAACTATCTCAAAAATTCAATCCCTCAAAGCATATCAAAATCATCAAACCTTTTCTATATCAGTAGGAATAAACTCAACCACATAGACTGGTAGCTGATGAGATCGAGCCTCATACTCATTAACTAATATTTTGACCTGCTCCATATGTCTAAAATCCTCTTTCATATGATCTATCTCATCCCTTGGCACAAAATTCTTCATAAATACCTTATAAGACACTATACACACTAGCTTAGAGACCCTGCTGGCCTACAAGTCACCAAAGATCACCGCCACTTCTATTCCATACTCGCATCTCATAAGTAGTTTAGGTGAACTTGTGAGACTCTAAAACACCAAGGTTCCTCAATCTCTCCTCACACTCCGATATGAACTCATGGGCACTCTCCCCTAGAACTCTAGTAAACAACGAGGTATCTAATATCTAAAACCTCATATCTGTCATAGCAAGCTGTAGTGCTATAATAGGAGAAAAAATCTCAATCTCTCCTCACACTCCGATATGAACTCATGGGCACTCTCCCCTAGAACTACAGTAAACAGCGAGGTATCAAATATCTTAAACCTCATCACTGTCATAGCAGGTTCTAGTGCTCTAATAGGAGCAACAACTGGAATCTCTCCTCATACTCCGATATGAACTCATGGGCACTCTCCCCTAGAACTACAGTAAATAGCAAGGTATCCAATATCTAAAACCTCATAACTGTCATAGCAGGCTGCGGTGCTATAATAGGATCAACAGCCGGATTGGTAGCACCTGATCAAGGATAGGGGCTTCTGCTAGCTGAACAGGAGGTGATGGTGGAGAAATCATGGCTACATGTTGTTCCCCTAATATAAAAGCACCCAAGGCTTCCCTCTTGGTGGACTTCTGTTCCCCGTCCATCAGAGTGCCTCAAAATACCCTTAGTAACTAGCAGAGGATAGCATGGATATCTGAGCTATATGATGGAAAAGATGTTGGAGATAGTATAAGTGCTATAGGTAGTTCCAGGGTCTCAGAGGTTTGAACTATA
Source organism: Withania somnifera (assembly GCA_039654485.1). Taxonomy (NCBI): domain Eukaryota; kingdom Viridiplantae; phylum Streptophyta; class Magnoliopsida; order Solanales; family Solanaceae; genus Withania; species Withania somnifera. Next base: position 19,183 of record JBDJHY010181321.1, read on the forward strand.
ATCATAATCTCCATAGGTGTCATAATCTTACCCTGTAGTAGGTCTTGAGATGCTGGGTCTGATGGCTCACTACTAGCATAGACTGCATACATACCATCTGTGGAAGAATGAAGACTATAAATGATATTTCCAAGAAACTGTTTAGGATACATGTACAATGCAGGATTCGTAAAGAGATTCAAGTCTTACATGTTACCGTAGCATCCTGAAGATAGATTACCCATATCTCTACATTAATCTCGTTGACTCTACTAGACATTGTATCTGTACACTAATACTAGTCGAAACCTAAGGTTTGATACAAAACTACCACAATCCTATTTCTCGTATTATGATGGCACCTACAACCCACCAATAGGAGAACCAATCTTTACCTAGAGCCATAGTGGAGGGATAAAGGCAAGAGAAGGTAAACGAGATTAGAAAAATGACATAACATTATTGAATCAACAAACCTCCCCTATGACCTGTATTAGTGTATATATTGACATACTAAGAATAGATTACAAGTAGAGTTCAATAAGTACATGTTCTATCTCTGAAAGTATAAAAGAGAAAAAATAAAAATCTGAAGAGAAGCAGGAACAACTAGACGTCCAAAACTCACCATGTATCTTTAAAATCCAAAAGCAGCTAGGAGGAGTGAAATAGTAGGTCAACGTAGGGAGCTAGTATTAGGATTTGCACAGGGGAAACACAAGTGCATTATGAGTATAAGTCTCCCAAGCAACAAGTACCCAATAGGCTTCGAGGTCTCACTAGGATCATAACAAGTATTAAATAGTAAATAACAAGAAAAGAAAAAAGAGGGTCACAGAAGTAAGGCCAACAGAGAAAGCTAGTCAAACTAAAAGGAAATGAAAAATAGATAGTCTACGAACATACTAGATAATTAAAAAACAGGAACACAGGTAAGGAAGAAAGACATACTCAGGATCCTGGAAGCAATACAAAAATAACAACAACAGGATAAGAGAAGATAGACAACAATGAGTTAAAGGGGAACTAGGGAGGTGTACTGGTAACTTTTGGATACAAATGGTAGGGGGAATAGCAAGTTGAATCACGCACAAATAAGCCAACAAGGAAAGGATGATAAGTATGTAAATACTACAACTACATTAAAAGTGTATAAAGAAGTAAAAGAAAGTAAAAGCAAGTAGAATCCTAGCTAAGCCCCCATAATAATGGAAGAGTACATAGAAGTCACGCTCACCTATCTGACATCCCATATTACAAGAGGGTACATACAAAAAACAAGTGCAATAATGTAAGAACAAACCCAATGATGCTTAGTTCCTGTGTATGCTCCTCTTTTACACCTGAAGAACAACTAGGCAGGGCCCATGGAAGGTCTAACCTCGAATGCCTCTACTCCACCAGAAACCCCTTCTCCAATGTGTCGTCCCTAGAACAGCAAGGTCAATGGAGGTAACACAATTGCATAAAAATGTCTGACATCATAGAACCCTCACATGTCAATATCATAGAGTCTAAGGGGAACTCCTATCCTGACATCCAATGCCTCAGTACAATAGCATCACCTGACCATAATCTAGGCAACTCAGGTCCTCCAGTCTCTATCCCGGGGTAAACAAGGTCCCGAACCTAAGCGTGAAATAGTGTGAAAATATTTGTATTCACTATTGAGAAACTTGAACTCAAGTGCCATCATATATAGTAAGTGGTAATACCCTATGCCAGGCTATAAAACCTAGTCTAAACTTACTAAAGAGGTAGTATCGGGTGCTCGGTATGCAGCCGAGTCTAAAACAAGTAGGAAAAGACAAGTATGTTACAGTTATTATTGGAAAATTCTATTTTGTTATGGTTTTACCAATGTAAGTCCTTATTCTACTGGAAATGGCATCCAAGGCCAAACAGTGATAGAAAATGGTGATAACGGTCCCCCGCCCCCAAATGCACTCTCAGAAGATGAACCTCATGGCTCTTAGATGTATCAATGCATCCATACAAGAATTAGCTATAGCTAACATATGCACTGCATAGGATCAACTAAGTTATAGCTAGCAGCACAAGACAACATCCCATATCCAAGGGAAAAATACAAAAATGCCACCCATGCATTAGCTTTCTACTACTTTCAGAGTCACCCTACGTCCATCAGAAGGCCAAATCTAGGTATTAAAGTTAACATCGACAGAAAAATGGAGATGAAATAGAAGAAACTGTCAAGGGTCACAATATAGACCTAGAATTCCAAACCTACAAATGTTATCTAGCACAACTATATAAGATATGTCCCGAGATTAAGCCCCACAGAGCCTACCATAGTCTTGACAATAGTGCATTACAACTCGTTGATATCATCTAGGTTGATAGAAACCAACCTCGAATGGCTTTGAAATTGATGAAATACAAATCCACACACTAATTGGAATTCAAAGATATAAATTAAAAAATATTCCAAACTGTGCCAAAAATTGAGCCTAATATTGGCATGCGGGACCCACTAAGCGAACTCGGTCAACCTTTTCCATGAAGTTCCTAATATTGTTAGGAAGTTCCATTAGTGATAGAAAAATAAGCATAATACAAATGTAGGAAGAGCTTCAAGACACCAAGAGAAAAAGATACATAAACTGTAA
>JBDJHY010181322.1:0-12077 GCA_039654485.1 Withania somnifera
GGTTGAGGATCTTGAATACATTATTGATAGCGATGTACGGTAGTTTAGATCCAAGGAGATTCCAGTAGTAAGGATTTGTTGGACAAGCTATCCTATCTAGGAGGCTACCTGGGGGGCTGTGAGAGATATACAAGCGCACTATCCCTATTTGTTTGAGCCTCTAGATACCACTCTTTACTTGACTATCGAGGATGAAAGTTCTTTCTTGTTGTGGATGTAGTAATGAACCACATTGCTATTTTTTTTTTATTTTTTTGTGCTTAGAGCCTTCTAGTAGCTTCCCCAAGTCATTTATAAATATTTGGGACTATCACACCTCGAGCTCACCCCCTAGGCAGGATCAAAATCCTCAGCCACTAAGTTTTCCTAGAAGCCACGAAAGAACCACTTAGATCATGCATATCTCTACTCATATCACTCAGTGAAAGAAATACTAATAGTATCAAAAGTTTAATATTCTCCTCATAGTAATTAATAAATACTCTCAATTAAAGAATAGATAACTCAAGTCTCAAAACCAATACATCTTAGTATGAAAGTCTCAAAACCAATAGGTTTTAGTTTGTATTATTATTCTTGTTGTTTTATTTGTATATGATTATCGCCCAATCGTCCAATGATGCCTATTGGGTACCTGTTATTGTATGTACTCATGCTACACTTCTTTACCGTTTTTATGGTGTAGGTATTGGTGCGGGTTAGAATTTAGGATATGGTTCATATGGTTAGCTTTTGAGGGCATCGGGAATTATGGTAAGCTCATGGAGTTCGGGTTGCCTCTTCTTCATTCACAGTAACTTCTACCTCCATTTGCAGTCAGAGATAGTTATGCTTTTTTACTGTATAGAGCTATTGTACTCCATTGTATTTAGAGGCCTTATGTAACACTGATACCAGGTCATAGGGATAGTTGTTCTAGTTGATTTTCTATTATGCCTTCCTTTTTCTCTTCTTCCCGAGCTTTATTACTTATTGATTGAGTCTTGGGGGTGTCGTCCCTCCCTTGTCGGTCCGGACGATAAGTTTAGGCTTTTCTACCATGGGATTTGGTAGATGCCATCATGACCCACTTTTTGGGTCGTGATATCAACACTATTTACTTAATGAAACACCCTCAATGGAACTATATGTCGATTATTGCATCAACACTCTAGATTAATGGAACACCCTTAGTGGAACCAATTAGCCAAAAGATTAACCACAATTGGGTAGCACTCTTTGATAAAGTTATCATTTTGAAACTTCAAAGTCAATTTACCCCCAACTTATAATTAAAGTTAAATTCATCATCAAAATCCTCAATTTAAACTTAATTAGCCAAAAATAGTTAATTCAGACATGTTTCATGTTCATACTCAAAATCATGTAACAAGGAAAGTAATAATGATACTTCAATGCTCAATTCAAGTTTTAAGAATAAACCTTGAAAAAAATCATCAATTTATACCTAAAAGCTTCTTTATTTATTGTTGCTTTAATTATGAAAACAAGATAACTCATGATGACTTTTATAAATAAATAATCTTCATGGAAACATCACAATTCTAACTCAAAAACATCAACTAAATCATCATCGCAGGGAATCATAGTTTATCGAATTAAACAAGAATCCTAGCATGCATATACATCTTTAAAACTTATTTAGAAAAGGGTTTTCGAACACAAGTATGAAAGGAGTTCTTATTGAAATCCACTTGGTTATAAATAGTTTGATGGAGAAAAACAACAACCAAGAAGCTACAATGAAGTCTCTTTGAAAACCCAGTTCTTGCCTCTTTTGGAGAAGTTTAAAGAAAAACCCTTCCTTGATTTGATTTAGCAAAAATGATGAACGAATATATGTCTTAGGGTTTTATATTATTATTCTTAGAAGCCAAAACATCATGGGATCAGCCAGAAAAGTCAAAGGAACCACCAAAAATTACGGTCATTAGACATTTATGAAAATTCCTAGAAGCACTTCACTGAGTCATGAAGTGAACTTAGTTAAATGGAATAGACCTTACATATCACAAGTATAAGACCATGATTCGTGGACATAAACATCACGAATCATCCCAAATTATATTTATGATAAACTAGAATCAATCTTCAAGGTGTACATTATCTCTATCGTGGGATCATTCATCCTCAAATGAAGAATACGATTAGAATTGGAGGAACTCAACTTCTGAAACTGACCAACTGACTATACTGTACATGAGTATGATATCCAATGACACAATTTAGTCAAACTAACTCTGAATCATGGCTCGTGAAGTAGCAATACACAGCTCATGAAATGCACTTCACTGATTCGTGAAATAAACTTAGTTCACTAGAATGGGTTTGCCACATCAACAGTCCAAGATCACAAGTCATGGACTTTAACATCACGTCTCGTGATATGGTTCATACTAATGGGACTGAAACCTTTGTTCCTCACCTTCAATAGTATGATTTAGGAAGTACGAGTCCTATTTTAGGACAGTAGGGGTCATAGTTGGGTCTTGTGGAATATGCATACCCGTTTGGGAAGTTTCTGACCTAATAGCATGACTCACAGTATGAGTTGTACTATTGGGGGTCATGAGTCATACTGCAGAAAGCCATGAGTCGTAGTATGTGTCTAGGAACAATTCACTGTAGAATGGTCTTCAGTAAAATGCCCATAACGTTTTATTTCAAACTTGAAATGACATACAGTTTGTTGTGTTGGAAACTAGACTCCATGAACATTATTTGAAGATAACATGGGTCATAGAATTCTTTTTATTTTAAAATATATGTTCATTCAAATTTGAACCAAGCATGAAGTCAACTTTATGTTATGAGATGCTTATGACAATAAATCACCTCAAAACACTAATCCGAAATTATATTTATGATTTAATAAACTATAATCAAGATTTAAGGTGTTACATTATCTCCCCCATGGAATAACTCATCCTCGAATGAAAACTACAAATAGAATTGGAGGAATTCAACTAATGAAACTGACCGACTGAAATGGACATGAGTATGAAATCCAATGACATGATTTAGTCAAAATAACTCTCACTATGCTACTAAATCAGCTAATAAACATGAAAAACGCAACAGTTGACCTCAATATAAAAACTAGTCAGCTAGCACATAAATAGACAAATAAGGACTCATGTACTATAACCTCAACTCAACATCAATACTCTACTCAATCTATGCATGAATACACTAATTGACTCATGCAATGCTACATGATATATGCTCATGAACTAAAATGGATACAAGATAAATAGAGAGGTTATTACATGAAGAAGGAATGAAACTAAAAGGAAACAAATACGGATATTTGCTCATTATATCGGCCTCTACCTCCCAAGTGGTTCCCTCAACTGCTTGGTTCCTGTAGATAAACTTGACTGATTCTATCTCTTTTTTCCTCAATCGACGAACCTTTCTATCAACAATATGAAAGAGGGCCTCCTCATAGGTCAAACTACCACAAATGCTGATATTCTTGACTAGCACTATCAAAGATGGATTGCTCATGTATTTCCTCAATATTGAGACATGAAACATAGGGTGAACGACTTCTAACTTAGATGGAAGATCTAACTGATATGCAACTTTTCCTACCCTCCTCACAATATGATAATGCCCAATATACCTTTGACTCAACTTACCCTTCCTACAAAATCTCATGTCTACCTTCATAAGAGACACCTTCATAAATACCCAATCATCAATACCAAACTCTAGATCTCTCCTTCTCTCATATGCATAAGATTTTTGTGTACTTTGGGATGTCTTCAACCCCTGTTTAATAGTCTGTACTTTCTTCATAGCACCACAAAAAAATATGGACCCTTATCAATAGCCACCTCACCAACCTTAAACCAAAAAATTATAGACCTACATCGCCTCCCATAGAATTCCTCAAATGGAGCCATCTGATAGTCAAATGATAATTTTTATATGATAAATCAATGAAAGGTAGGTGATCAACCCACTTACCCTTGAAATTAATTGCACACACCCTCAACATATTCTCTAGATCTGTATAGTCCTCTTAGGTTGCCCATTTGTCTGAGGATGAAAATCCATACTCAACCGAACTTAGGTGCTAAGACCCCTCTAAAATGACCTCCATAACTAAGATGTAAACATCAGACCATGATCTAGTATAATATATAAAGGTACTGCATGCATCCAAACAATCTCTCTCAAGCATATACTACCATACTGCTCTTCTAAATAACTAGTGTTAACTGGTATGAAGTGAGCAAACTTAGTCATTTGGTCTACCATAACCCGTATGGGATCATACCTCTAGGATAATGAAAACCCCTAACAAAATCCTTATTAATCACCTCCTAATTCCACATTAGAATCTCAAACTGTTGCATCTCACCTGCTAGTCAATGGTGCTCTACTTTCACTTGTTGATAATTAGGACACTTTAGTGAAAAACTATGCTATGAACTTCTTCATACCTTTCCATCAATACACCCCTCTCAAGTCTCTATACATCTTAGTAGCCCTGGGATGAATAGAATATAGAGAACTATGTACAAGATCCTCTATTTTAAACCATCAACGGCTGGAAAACACAAGAGATCTTAAAAATGACTAACCTCATCTCGTCATTAGGAGAAAACCTGCACTCTATGATTATGGATTTCATCTTTTAGCTTATGTAGAATCAAATCACTATTTTTATTCTCGTTCACCTCAACAACAAGAGATGACTCAAAACCATTCTAAATAAGAATACGACCATCCTCTATATCAATCAATCTAACACCAAGGTGTGAATCCTATGAACCTCTCTAGATAACTCCCTCTTATCCCTCTCAACATATGACAAGCTCCCCAAATACAACCTACTAAGGAAATCAACCAATACATTGGCCTTTCTCGGATCATACATCACAATCATCTCATAATCTTAATAATTCAAGCCATCTCCTCGATGTTGAAAACTCATATGATTGGTGAAGACATCAACATGCACTCTATACAAGTAATCTCCACAATTTCAAGGCCAAAACCATAGTTCCAAGATCAAGATCATAGGTAGGATAATTAATCTCATAAACCTTAAGTTGTCTAGAAGCATAAGATATAACCTTACCACGATGCCTCAGAACATTACCCATACCAACTCTTGAAGCATTATACTATACCACAAAACCCTTGAAACCATCAGGAAAAGTCAAAATCAGAGCAGAGGTCAACCTAGCCTTCAATTCCTTAAAACTCTTCTCACAAGCATCAAACTGCTCAAACTTCATCATCTTCTAAGTCAAATAGGTCAAGGGAACAACTATGAAAGAGAAGACCTAAAATATAATATAATACCAATATATACCTATAAAATTAAGAGTGTCTAATAGAGAGGTAGGTATCAAAAATTTTCAGACAGAATCAATCTTTTGAGAATCTTCCTAAATACCCTTGCTGGAAATGATATGACCAAGGAAGGGACTGACTGAAGACAAAAATCACACTTAGAAAACTTAGCATAAAACTAATTCTTTATACGGGTCTGAAGAACAACTTTGAAATGGTTTACATGTTCCTCCTTGCTTTTGGAATAGACCAGAATATCATCAATGAAGACAATAACAAACAGGTCATAGTAGGGCTTGAAAAAGAGGTCCATAAAAGCTGCATATGTATTAGTAAAAAAATACATGACCACAAACTCAAAATGACCATAATCTGTACAATAAGTTGTCATTGGAATATCTTACTCTCTAACATTAAGATAATGATAGCTAGAAGGAATATCAATCCTAGAATAGGGGCTAGCACCTTGTAGAAAATCAAATAAGTCATTAATCCAGGGAATGGAATACTTGTTCTTGATTGTGACTTTGTTCAGCTGAATGTAATCAATGCACATAGAGAGGGAACCATCTTTCTTATGCATGAACTAGAACAGAGAACCTCATGGATATGCACTCGGATGGATAAACCTGTTTTCTAAATTATCATCTAACTGGTCTTTTAACTCTCTAAGCTCAGCTAGTGCCATCCTATATGGCAAATTAGAAATAGTATGAGTACCTAGAAAAAGATCTATACTAAATTCTATCTCTCTATCAGGAGGTACTGTAGGTTAATCCTCAAGAAACTATTGTACTACAAGGAAAGACTAGATATTAGGAGTCTCAGACTCAGAGTCTTAAACTCAAATCAAATTATAAAAACACCCCTTAACAATCAACTTTTTATGTTTCATATAGGAAATTGAACTACCATTAGGAACAACTTTACTTACCTCTCACTCAAGTACAGGTCTATCAGGAAGCTGGAAGTGGACAACTATAATCCAACTGTTAACAACAGCATGACATGAATAAAGCCAATATATTCCTAGAATGACATCAAAATCTACCATATCTAACTCATGATAATTGGCAGGATCAACCATCCATAGAAAATAAATGATAAAACTACAGTAGAGTTTCCCAGCTAAAACAAAATCACCAACAAATGTAGAAACATAGAATAACTTAGATAAACATTAGAATCTACACCAAATTGTCTACCATCATATGGGGATACAAAATAAAGAGTATATATAGGGTCTAACAATGCATAAAAATCCACCTCATAAACTCTCAACATACCTATCACCACATTATTCTCAACATGCTGCACATTTGCTTTGTTTTTGTGTTTGATATGGTATTATAGGTCATCAAAGATGGTGTGATCATGTTTACTGTATTGTCGACACTCAGGAATTACAGTGAGCTTATGGTACCTGAGATGATCATTTCCTTACCTATTGCTACTCTGCCATATTTTTTCTCCCTCTAGACTTGTACTTAGTTTGTATTTTATTAGAGCGTGTATATTATATATGTTCTTTTGGATACTCTTTTTTGATAGCTCCACTTTCCATTGATACCGAGTTTTGGATATGGTGTATATATATTTGTGTAGTTATTGCTTATTACCTTTATTTCTCATTTGTTATTCTATTGTTGTGATTAGATACAACCAAATTTATTATCAATTCATGATGTGGTATAGGCTTGCCTACTGATTGGTTGTAGGCACCATCATGACCCAATTTTTGGTCCTGACAAAGTTTTATCAGAGCTAAAGTTAACCAATTTCTTTGGTATTACTAAAAGTACCAAGTAGAGTCATGTGGATTATTATATAAAAGTTAGTATCCAATATTTGGGAAGCTATAGGGTACCTTAGGAAAGCTTTCAACTCTTGCTTATTTTCATGTGTTGTCATTCGTACTAGTTTTTGGAAAGACTTAATCGACTTCATTCTTTTGCAGATGGCGCGTATCCTTTCTTCATTTATGGATAGAGACCCCCTAGTAGATCAGGAGGCCTTACTCAAGATTTGGGAGGGAGTTTTAGAGGATATTTTTCTATTCAACACTCCCCCAGCTTCGTCTCACCCATCAACAGTTACAGTAGACCCACTACCTTAGTCGTAGATAGTACATGCACCTCCACAATAGTATATACAGCAACCACCTTCAGCTATTAGCGATATGTTATGGAAGATGCTTCAGATGTTTGGTCAGATACTGACAAACACAACTAAGACTTTAGCTTAGGGAGCGTCATATGATACCTTTCTTTCCTCAGTTTCTTCAGCCACAGTAGAACTGCTTATTCATTTAATGAGTCCAATGCATACTACTCCTACAACCATTTCAACATCGGCTCTACCTATTTTGACATTAGAGGTGAGGAATATATTGGACCACTTCTTTTGTATTACACCCGTAATATTTTTTAGGACAGTGGGGATGGACCCCCATGAGTTTAATGCAGCTTACGAGGAGCGGTTAAGCACATTGGGGTTAATAGAAACTCATGGAGTGGTGGAGAGTTCACAAGGATAGTAGGTCTTCTAGTTCACCTTCGTTGACCTAAGGATAATTTATAGAGGCCTTTATGTCCAAGTACGTGCCTAGGAGCACATGCAAGTTGTTATGGGGTCAGTTCTTAGGGTTACAATAGGGTTCAATTACTATTTTTGAGTATGAGACAAGGTATATCGATTTTATAGATATGATGGAGGTTTAATACCAGCTGAGAAGGAGCAAATTTGCCACTTCACTTATTGTTTAATATTGGATCTTACAGAGGAGTTGAGAAAATGTTTGTTGACAAAAAGTCTTTTAACTTGGGCCACTACCAAGGCATAACTCAAAAAACCTAGGCCACAACCAAATCATGAACTACATGACACATACCTAGAGGTCTAACGTAAACAACACAAGGAAGTTTCAATAAGAAAATACAACCACTAGCAAGTTAGGCTAATAGTAAGTACAATGCACAAATAGTACCAACCAGAGACAGAGGGAGAAAGAAAGCCTACTAGAACACAAACCTAGCATGCATCCTATATTAGAGGTTGATATAACTAGGCAACCAAGTAACAAATAACCATTTCCCTCATAAGTCTCGAAGAGTACAAATAAACATCTAGGGATACAATGCAAAGGGATACTAGAAAAGTAACAATCACGATAGTAATCTCACACACTCCTCCTCTGGAAATAAGGCACGTGAGGTAGGATCCAGTGAGAACTCGAACCGTGTACCACTACTCCCCTATATACCCCTCCCCCACATCATGCCCTAAGCATAGAGAACTAGGTCGGTGGGCCCGTAAAGGGACCCGAACCCATATGAAAACCTCATAATCAACCCATCAATGGTATAGTCATAAGGTAAAAAGTGAAAAGCCTCAATCTTAACCCCTGTATCATATCTTAGTGGAACTCAAGTCCAGCCAAATAGGTGAATTAAAACTGTAGTGTAATCCAACTGCTGCCATGTAGAGAATACTAAAAATTCAGAGTGTCGGTGAGGAAATTGATCAGGTGGTGCAAGAAAATAACTCCATACTGCCACCGCAGTTACATATAAATATAAGAAATTAATTTCCAATTATTACTCTATCTAAATATAGTTACCCTGTAAACTATTAATGCATGCTTGAAACATAGAACATAACAATAGGGTAAATGGGTTTGAGGCTGCTAACTGGAGTCCACAGAATAACTGCCAAGACCTAGTCACAAGGTACATCCTCTCCTAGCCCAACTACGGTTTCGATCAATGACTAATCGCACCAAAGATTCCACAACTTCCTTGAGGGGGCTCGTTAGGGATTAGTATACACCTATACAGGGGAAATAAGAAACTATCATAGCTTAGTCCAATATAACTCACTGTTTGTCTCGCACTGGGCTAGGGCACAATATCATCACATCGATCTACTAACTATCCATCACAGCTATGCCTGGCTATATATAGCCAAGTGACCACACATATTCTATTCATACACAATATCTCAGGTAGAAATAGAATAATCAGTGTACCTAGATCAGCTCTAAATTCACCAGCCTACATTAGGGGATAACTGTTAAGCTCTAATCACCAGTATAATGCCCTCTAAACCGGTCTACTTTCTAGAGTCAGTGCATAAAAAATAGGCACTAAAGGTTATACTCTTCCCCCGACCATACTATGTTCTAGAGTCGGTGTTGAATATGGGGGTAGGGAAAAATAGCCCCAGGGTAGGTAACAAAACAATAAGCCATAAGTAGGCCATAGACCTAAAGAATAAGCATATCCAGGCCTAACTAGTAATCCCAGTCTTGAGCTGGCACGTTACCATCCATATACTACACTAATACCTAGTTTGAAGAAAGTAGACTGCAACCTACCTGGTGTAGCAGAAACCTTAAAAGTCAAGCTAAGAGAAGCATAGAACCACGAATGAGCTCCACCACATGAATCTAGAAAAAAAATTTAGGAGTCTAGAGTAGTAAAACAAGACCCATATTTATATATAAATGATAGGGTTGAATTATAAATAATAATGGGTCCGCAAATCTTAACAGCTCGAAAAAAGGAAATATTTATACCAACATGTAGAGAAGAGCTAATACACCATATGGTAAAAAATAGCGCTCAAAATAATGGTAGGAATTGATGATATGAGCTGGGAATTTGTATGAAATATGTAAAATAAATTTATTACGATAGAGAAAACAAAGAATTAATAGAAAAAACTATCGTAGAACCACCGAGATATATTCCACGGAGCAAAACATCAAGGTAGAACCTTAATTAAGCATTTATTAAGTCATTTTCCCATGAAAAATCTCAAAAGTAAGAGAGAATGATAGATGAAGGGAAGAAAAAGCTTTGTATTGGTCTGCTAGGTAGTCACGCGATCGCGGGGCAAGCCCATGTGCCACAACCCATGGACGACTTAGCCTACGCGATCGAGGCACCGCCATATGATCTCTATGAATACTAACCAATTCCTAGCAATCGTGGTGCACCATCACGCGATCGTGATGCACAAGGGGCCTACGTTATGCTATCATGGCCAAGGCCATGCAATCGTGATGCTTTGGAACCCAGCTTGCCTTAATACGAATAATTGTGTCTCAGAATGTAAACGGAGTCTGATTTGGATGATCCATATATAAATCCTTATGTTATCAATATTTCAAACTCAACAAAACCAAAAAATAGGACATTTAGGATCATATAAGTTGAGTAAGTCCCTAAGTAACAATATTTTAAGGAATTTAAATCGTAAAACTATCAGGGAACAAACCTACCATCCCAACATGTCATAAATGACCAAGGAAGTAACACAAATGCTCTAGACGCATAAAAATTACAAGACTAAATAAAATGGCCACAAGGACCATTACATATATTAGAAAGCTACAAAGTTTGTATCGTGCTTCTGTGAAGTGATAAGACTATTCTAATTTGAATAATCACGGAGAAAAATTCATAATAAATGTATCAATCAATATTGGTAAGTCTATCGGCCATACGGTTTTCCATACTCCAGTAGAAGAGTCAACAGCTATCGCTGCCCTAACTTCTTCAGGTTGAACTAAGGCTGCTCTATACCGGTACCGTGCGGAGACGGATTGGAATGGACAGGTACTAAGATGGATAGAGTCCATTTTTACCATGACGAACCCGTACCAAGATGAATCAAAATGGGACAGAATTAATTTTTTTAAAAAAGTTAATTTGTTAATTAATTTTTAGTGTATAATTATTAATTTTTTAATCATTAATTATTGTACAAAAAATGTAAAAAAATTGATACTTTTTTATATCAATATTGTGAAACTATTATTTTAGTTTATGAAACAATGTTAAAAATTGATACTTTGTTATATTAAAAATGATATACAATAAATTTGTGAAATTTTTTAGTTTGCGAAACAATTATATCAACAAAATGAAATTATAAACAATAATTTTAGTTTTATAAAAATATATTCTAACTTTTCTTATCATCAAACAATAATGTTAAACAAAGTACAATTTTAGTTTATAATTATTAATTTTTTAATTTTTAATTATTGTACAAACAATTTATAAGTTTATATAAAAATTTATATTTGTTTGTTTATATAACAAAGTATATATTTAGTTTATATAACAAAGTATATTTTTTTATTTATATAACTTTGTTTACATAAAAAGTATATTTGTTTGTTTATATAAAAAGTACATTTTTAGCTTAAATAAGAAAAGTTATAAAGTATTTAATTCATAATGTAAAACTTAAAAATGTAATTCAGAAAAACTTAATAGTATAAACAATTAACCAAATGATAATAATCTGAATTTTATTCAAGTATTCAAAATTTGATTACAAGTTACAATTGAAACTATTGGGAGAAAATCTAATTTACGCAACCACCTTGTTAAGAAGGGTTAATACTAATAGTTGTATAGTCTAGAAAAAATCTCATCTAAATCTTGTAACGACCTAGTGTGCTCAACGAATGGTCTTGGTAGATTTTGCAAACGATCTTCATGTTCCATGTCGTCGTCACTGTTGTCCCCAATTAATGAATCTAGAAATAAATCATATTGTATGTTAACCTTGATAGTCTTTTGTTGCTTCGAGCTGCGTTGATCCAATCCTTGAACAACACTGAAATCTCCAAGTTGTCCTCCACTAGTGAATAACGATGATCTCCAATTTGAAATTTTCCTATGCTGACCTGCGCTGAATGTTGACTTCGAAGCCACTGATGTCGCTTGAATAGCGAGCAAGTCCTTCAC